>JACJUY010001712.1:118087-132581 GCA_014220935.1 Platorchestia sp. MABIK | reverse complement strand
GAGCTCGATCAAAGTGCGATTACTCATACAGGACGAGCGCTTATACGTGGCTCGGTGCACGAATACACGAAGGGCGGCATACGAAAGCCATATTTTTCAGCGTTTCTCAGGGAAAATCTGTGAATCCGTAGCATCATATTTCAGTGAACAAAAATGTTCCGAGGTAAAGCAGATATATGGTCTATTCGAATGAACGTTGGTTTTTCAGCCTCCCCTATGCCTTTCTGAAATAAAGTCATAGAGTGGATGAAGGGAAAGATGGAGTCCTGAATGCATGTCTGGTGGTCTCCTCGCCTCCAAATTTTCAGTCACTGGACTTCAATACATTGAGTTTCATCTGCAAAGAGTAGATGGCATATACTGAGTTTACTGATGAATAGAATTCCCCATAAATATTGGCAGATTTAAGTCAATTTTCCCAATGTGCTACCTTATGGGGTTGAAATTTACGTTAGACTTTGTTTTCACTCTCGCTTCATCAATCAAAATCCAACGAGTGGTTTTATAAGGTTGTAAAGAAAGTAATGTCGTTTATGTCCAACATATTGATTTCATCTGAAAAATTCACCTTCCGGTATTTTCAATCTTTACAATAATTTTCCTCATTTTCTATGACTTCTGTCCAACGATCAAACTAGCTTCTTGATGCCTTCTTCAAAAACATTCTCTGATTTATGAGAGGAAAACAAATTCAGGTCATTATTTAGCTGGTCGTCATTTTCATTTATTTTATTGCTTAAGTGATTTTGCAATGATAGGAAAAGATGGTCGGATGGAGCAATATCAGGTGAATAAGGCGGATGAGGCAAAACTTATCAATTGAAACTCATGACCTTTTCCTGAGTGACTATATTGTTGTGTGCAGTCTCGCGCTATCATGCTGCAGCACTACACCCTACACCTAGTGTCCAAGTTTTAAAATTTTCCTAACTTGTGAAGGCATGAAATGATTGTGGTATGGGTTGTATTGAATTGCTGACCCAATTCTCTGCTGGTTAGCTTTGAATTGACCTCCACAGCGTCTTTAATGCATCAACTGATCTTGGCCTTCCTGAACGTGGCCGATCTGACAGGTTAAAGTCTCCAGAAGAAAATTTTGCAAGCCTCCGTTGACATTTTCGATCATTCAGAACATCCATTCAACAGACAGTTTCAATATTCTTTGTAGCTTCTGCAGCTGAGTTTCCTTTTTTGAATTTATAGTGCATTGCAGTATCTTAGATGCACCTCACTAATATCCATTTTTTGAGGGCCGAGACGGTTAAATTTAATATTTTCCCGCTAATTACTTACCTGATACGCAAAGCAAGATATTAAGACACCAATTCATCAAGAAATCTAGAGCTGTGTGCAACTTAGGAGGCTGCAAAGTGAGGAAGTAAAAAAACGACATTACTTTCTTTCCAACCTGATACTTCTATCAAATTTGTATTACAACTATTTTAACTTATTAAAAATAAAGGGATCACTTGACGAATAACCAACCCAAATGATGCTTATTCTTTTCGGTGTTTATTCTTCAGTTGGCGTGAAGTGGGATGCCTTTTCTATATACATAAATTATGGGATAAGATTAGTTTGTTCGAGACGATATCTCTTCCACAAAGTTTACTAAAACTATTCTTTGTTGCTTATTAGGTTAGGTATATGAGTTTGTGAAAAAATTTATTTATGAGCAAGCAATTATTAGCATAGGACTGAATCGCTTAGTAATAAAGGTAAATACCCTCCGTAATCTCCTTCTATCTATAGTTTATTCAAGCGTTTTTAACTTATGGGCATAGGTTCGCGACGATTTTAGTCGGTTTGCAGCTATATGAACATATTTTTCTTAGTAAATTTAATTACTAATCATTGAACTCAAATTTGCATCTGTAGTTTTGCGTAATGTCGGCTTCTCCGGCCTGTCGGGGGCCGACCTCTTTTCTCGCAATTTCTGCCCTAACTTGTTGGGTTCATTTAGAGCAATATCAGTGCAATGATTCCATGACCGTGTGATCCTATTGGTGCCACTTGATGAGTCTACGATTTTAATGCTAATTTACTTCTGTGAGCGCTTCTCCATGAATATTACTTATGTGCGTTGTTCTTGTCTGTCCGCAAGAACAATAATTGGAGCTTTTGATAAATTCGATTCAATTCACAAGTTTGACTGAAGGCTCCATTTGGCGCCATATAAATTTGCATTTGGATTACTCTGGGAAATTCGTAACAGCGTTTAATAGGCTGAATACATCTGTTCCTTATTCTTTTATTATAACTATTGATATGACAGTTACTTCTGCATGGTAATTAAATTTACAAACCATGGCCTGATTTTTTTTATATCTTCATGCATAATTTAATTTTTTTCCGATTCCTTAACCAAAGGCTTCGAGAGAGCCTTTGGGGTGCCTGCCCTCCAAACTGTAAAACACATGTAGCTGTTCCTTCAGGTGTTCCTTCTAGGCTGCTTAATCTTCTGGTGATCCTTGCTAATTTCGTGGGTCTTCACAGCTAACTTTGTGAAGTGTGTACGTGAGTTAAGAAATCAGAATTGAACAGCAAGTTAGACCGCACGTAGTCTTCATAGAGGATAATCCCTGAATCCATCAGAATATTTATCAACTGGGCATTTGATTGACACACGGAAGCTTCCTCAACTGTAGACCGATCTAAGTCTCCGCATCTTCGAAGTGCCAAAGGCTCTAGAGCACAAAAAAGTAAGGAGTAGTCGAAAAGTTGTTTCAGGAAATTGTACAACGAGACTCAAACATCGGTAGGAACCTTGTGTAATATACGTCTAGGGGATTTGACGTTGAAGTCAGCTTATGGAAGAGACACCATCAATGACGAAACCATGGAAACCCAGGATTCACATGAGAGTTTCGTCATAGCCCCTGGCCCCTGGCTCGTCATAGCCGTGTGTGTAGCGGACCTGACTCCGTGCGGGGAGACCCGGGTTCGAGTCTCGGCGATGTTGGCGATTTTCTCTGTTGGGTATAGGAGAAAAATTCTAAGCACAATACCCCACTCTACCCAGGTGTCTGAAATGGGTACCGGTCTTCGACCGGGGGAAAGCGTCATGGCGTCCTGGTGTTAGTTATAAGGCATTTGAAAAACCAATGTAAAAGGTGATATGTATCATGCTTCAATTGGAAATAAAGCATCCGTAGATGCCGATGTTTGTTGTTCTCTTCCACGTATGCCACTTCACATAAAAGAAGGAGCTCCAAGACTTTTCAACCCAAGACAACAAAGCCAACAGTAGAAACGTAATGAAAACTTGAGGGGCGCAGGGCGAACTCGATTTGAAAAGGCTTTTGATATATTTTACATAAATGTAATCCTATTTAAGTTTTACCGAAACTCTAAAGCTCAAAACTGTTTTAAAATATTAGTATTGTATTCTGAAATGTTCCTTATGCGTATGTAGTGCGTCCCACCTTAAAAATGATAACGAGCATAGAAACTAATTCGATAGACTTCATTCTCATAACTTTTGATTTCAGGCATCTATCTCAAAATATGTTCATGTTTACTGTTTCAGGAAACACTCAAGTGAAGTATGAGGAAATTCTCTGTTTTGAAGACGATGCAAACTCTGCGTCAAAATACCATCAGCTTTATCCTGAGAGCGTCAAATTTGTTTCTAAGGCGGCACAAAATTGAATGCACACTTTTTGAAGGCAAATTTTGTGGAACAGAAGACTCGGTAGCGCAGTGTGAGGCTGTGCAAAGCACATTGCGATTTTTATCTTTCTTGCTTCTGAACAATGAAACTGTATTATCCCTGTCAGAGTGTGCTCATGATAAGGTATTTTTTGAATCAAAGTCTATTTTATTCTGAATATTACTGAGGCAGTTATTGTGTAATTAAGGTGAGGTAGTCAAAATGTTTGGATTATTGCGTCAGAGATTTTTTTCAAATTTTATACTATAGAAAGAAAAAAATTACATATTTCTTGTTCAATTCCTAAAAAACGAAGGCTTTCACAAAGTTAACCTATATCATCTCGAAAGTCTCTTCAAATTAATACTTCTGAACTATAGCATTAATGACTGAGTTTTGCCATGGGTTTAACGTAAACATTTTGAGAGAAGAAGGTGGAAAAGATGGATCACCAAGTAATGTTGGTAAATGTGTATTTGCCCCAAAAACCCTTGTAACTATGATCCTATTGCACAATTGCATGATCAGAACTGTCTCATCTCATCCGTTGCTTTCCTAGGATTTGAAAGAAGATTCTCTGTGCCTGACCTCCCAGAGGGCATTGGGATAGGCAAAAGTTTGTCTATCCTTTGCTGTGGGCCCCACAGCAAAGGACAAAAAAAGCGCCAGTCCCTACAGTGTGGGGACTGGCGCTTCTAGGAGGATAGTGTAAGGTAACCTCAGCTATAAATTGGACTTTGCTATTGCTACGTTTACTGTCTCGTACACTTTTTCCATTTTCCTGCTTCTTTTTTTCCTAATCGTATTTCTTTTTATTCTTCCCCTATTCACAGTTTCTATTTGCTGGTTCTATTAGCACGGTATTTTGAGTGTGAACACACCTGGTGCACAGGTTCAGCATTTTTTTACAGTTCATTCAAGATCTTCCTTTCTCTTCGCTTTCTTGCTGCGGCTAAGGAATCTTAAACTCATAGAGCTACATTAATAAATTAATAATAATAACAGTAATGGGAACAATAACAATAACTACTTTCTTTGATTGTTATGTTGTCGCTTTGTAATACGCTAATTTACCTGGGACTTATTCGCAAAATACATGTCAATTATATCAGCTTGGAGCTCTTAGAACTTGATGAGGTTGGCTTTAGTGCTGTTAAAAAGTCTGTGAACCTGAAGTATACGAAAATTTCTCCGGGATAACTTCAACTACGATGAAGAATTCTCTGGCTCTGTTCGCGTAGCATAGTCAAATAAAGTATTTTCAATGCTATTCACGTGTAGGGTCATTGTTACTCATAGCGGGGAATGTCATGCCAGAAAGGTTTTCAAGTAGGAAATATTCCACAAATGTCATAATGAGAAGGTGCAGGAAGTCTCAAAAGTTTCTTCATGAACATAAATTTTTTTTTCAAGATTCAATGTTTACGCAAACTTGCTATAAGAGAAATGTTTTAAATTTAATTACTCATGTATTGCAAGGTGGCATTTCGTTATTTCTGTTCTCTTTGCCACAAATATAAAACGTTCAAAAGAAAAAATGAAAATATCAGATCAACAGATAAAACAAACGCGTGTAACACTCCCTAAATTCCATTTCAGCCTGGCTGGGTTGCTCCCGTTATGACACTGGGTTTTGTTCAGTTGATCTGTCTGCGAGATCGGAATAGTGAACTGTAGCACCTCCGCGCCGTCAAATGGAGAGCTCTTCCAGCCGCAAAAATGGAAAAGTACCTAATACATCGAAAATAAATATAACCATAAATAGGAATTGATAAGCTTGCGCAACGATCGGTCATTTTTATGAACTACCTAAAATTGCATCAAAGCACTTTGTCGTAAGAAATTTTGCATGTTTATTCCAGCGTTTCACGTGGTATATGATTGCTTCCAATTTTGAATGTGTGCATGCTTTTCTAGAGGATATTGTGACTATCAACTTACAGAAAAATTTTGGCTTATCCTTTCAATGAATTGGAATGCTATTTCTTGCCTAAAACAGATCCCAGTTTTGACTCGTTCATTAAGCGCACGAATGTGCATAATAATAATCTCATTTGGATTCTTAAATTTCGTGTTGCACTCTATTTTGTAAATCTATCTCATTTTACTGCAAGGCTGTAAATAACATAGAGCAGGTTATTTGTCGTTGGGTCATTGCTGTGACTCCTAAGCCAGGAAATCTAGAAACCCGGTTTTTTTCTACTCGATCTCAGGCACAAACCGAGCTTAATTGAGCTCTACAGTCTCGGTTACTGAGTGGTTGAGGCAGTCGCTTAAAATCTCTGCAGGGTATAGAGTTGACGTAGACTAGGAATGTCTCTACGTCTGAAACTTGGCCAGTGTTGTAATATCAGATTTCTCGATCTTCGAGCGGGGTTTTCTAGACGTAAATATATCGTATTTCATTAATGATTTTAAATTATTCGAAAAATGCTTGGCTTTGCTTTTTGGGACCCACCGTTACCGTTCAACCTAGACGACGTCTTGTGATCAAAATTCTCGCGATGCCCTTCCCAAATGTGGCTGACAAATTTGGAAAGGACTTCGTATCTAACATTGAACACTATGGTTTCTTAGTTTGATTTGAAGTGTCGTATCTCTTTCGTCATTCTCTAACAGAGGGCCAAATTTAGTGCCAGCCTCTTTATCAGGATATCCTGGTGCTGCAGCCTCACGGGGCATCTCAATTTGATCTTACGTTCATTTTCTTCAAAAGCTGAAGTTACGATACTCCATCTCGGGGCTGCAGGCAGACTACAACAACATAATTGTTGTGAGTGTGCGGATGACAGTTACCTGGGCTCGATCCTACGTAGACAGCCGCCTCTATTACGTGTCTTTAGAGCCACGCAGTGTGCTGCTCTTGCTACAATAAATATCTATTCAAACTTGATGGCTATGCGACATTTGAATGTTGAGTGACATGCGTGTTCGTACACGTGGTTGAACACGTGGTACAAAAATTTAGACATCTTCCATAGAGTCCGGTAACGTTTGTGACCAGGTGTTTTGAAGCTGTTCTACACCGAGAACGCAGAGAAAGAAGGTACCTGCTCATTCCCTGAAAATTAATCAAAATTCTTTGAGTGAAAGAAATTGTTTTCAGAGTTGAATACCTCCATTGAAATGATTATAGCTTAGCAATCGATCTTGAGTTATTATTCAACAGCATCAAATTCCCAATTGGCATTATCGTCTACCCTTGAAATGTACATAAATTTAAGAATAATGAAGGAAATATATATATATTTCCTTGAATATTATATAATTGATTTTCGAAAGGAATCTTCATTTTTACTCGAGAAAATTTCGTTATGGGTATGACTAGGGTAAATGTATTTGTTTAGTGGCTGCATCTGAAGGATTACTATCAGTAAAATTAGAGAGGTAGTGTCTTCTATTTGCAATAATAGCCTATATAATTTATTGATTTCCTTGCTTTACCGCACATGATCGAATACCGTCATTTTGACCAGCTGTGTAAGCTAAAACGAGGAAAATCTAAGTACTGCTTGAACAGGCTCGTCCAAATTGTTGATCAAGGCTCCTGGAAACGCGAGGCATCATCTGTTGAGTAAATGGTGTCCAATGTAGCATCAGATCATCGGAGCTTACGCGAAAGAAGTTGCGTATGAGGAACATGCATAGCTGGGTGCGTTGCTGGACTAGGAGCAGTTCGCTGCCTCTCCACCGCACTTCGGACGTGGGTAATCAACATCTGTACATCTAAGCTGAATTTTTTTCGCTCGGTTCACTACCGCACCTTCGCTACCTGGCCTGAAATTATTAAAGCGCATCTAAATAAAAGTGTATCATTTCCAGGTCTACTTCTTCCGAGTGCAATTCAAGTTTCTCAAAGTGAAAATAAATTCCCTCTAATTAAATATCTAGTTTCTCTATTTCAAATTAATGACTTCTAGGTGAAAATCAAGCTCTTTCAAATGCATCTTAAGTTTATTAAACTGAAATTCTAATTCCTCAAAGTGAATATAAAGCTTCTCACAACGTCAAGCGAAGTTGAAGTTCCTCAAAGTTTCATAACTGAATTTATCTCAAGAATAAATTATTGACTGTATGAGAACTCTATTTGTGAGTCAGTACTATGAATACTTATTCAATATGAAATGATTTTGCTGCAAATGTCCTACGTTCATGTATGTTAATGCAAATATACAGTCGAAATATCTGCATTTGAAAAATGTTTAACAAAATATTGCCATAAACCGAGTGATTCCATCCAGTACAAAAATACTTTATTCTTTCTATAGAATATGTTTAATGAGAAACATAACATGTTAAACATTCATGAAATATTGAGTAAAATGACTTTGCGTTGCCATTACCACAACCTCGCTGCAGCTAAATGATGAAACGAGAAACAAAAATATCCGTAAGGAATGGAATAATCTTTATTGATCTTATCGCACGTAAGTACTTAATACGTATCTTTCGTAATGTAAGTTTCTGGGGTAATTTCTTTCAAATCATCTTGTCTGGCTGCCACATGGTAGCGTCAGGTCGTACCCTAAGTCCTGTCCGATTTTTACTAGTATGATAAAGAGAGTGAACATATATTGGGTAATGTTTATTTATTCAACAACATATTTTTCATCGTGAGGAGAGACTTCTACCTACCTCCTTACCAGTTTTTAACGCCTCATTCATATTAATTGTTGTTTGTGAGTCAAAGATTCATTTTCAATTTCGTTTCTGTCGTTCATAGTTTTTCCCCTAAATGATTGTCCACACTCCTGAAGAGATTGAAGTCTGAAGGAACAATATCTGAAGAATAGAGCGGATGCAATAATACTTCGTATATCAAACTTAGAATTGTGTCCAAAGTCATTCGTGCCGAATGCGGACGCGCATTGTCTTGGTGAAGGATGACGCCTTTTCGATTGACCTAAGCTGGGGGCTTCTTTCCTCCGAACGCAGTATTTGGTCTTTGCAGCTACTGAAAGTAAGGTTCTGCGGTGATTGCTTGGAATGGTTGTAATAAATGATTCCTTTCATATCCCACCGAACACACTGAAAATTTTCTTTCGGATGAAGTCCCGTTTTTGATTGTGATTCTTGTCTTACTTATTAACTTAGCTATTGATGTTGACGTTTAACATTGCAGTATGTAATCCACTTTTCGTCTTTGGTAACAAGCCTATCCAAAAAAATGTACTTGTAATTTTCGGGAATGCAAATATGCGCAGGCATTCACGCGCTGCTGGCGATTAGCAGCGGAGGGGTTATAAGGGACTCACTTTCTAAGTTTATGCTTCTTTCCCAGCTCCTTTGAGTGACACTGAATTGCCATCGTACTCTCATTTGAGTTCAGGGCTCAATTGCCTTATGAATATATATATACTGCAGGATTAGCTAAAAATGTTTTCTCCAATAAAGCCGCATCAAAATCAACTGGCTGACTTTCTCTTAGGCTATCTTTGAGGCTGTAATCGCCATTTCAAAACTTTTGGAACCATCCTATGCATGTTTGTTCAGTAACTACTTCTGGACCATACACTTCTTGAACATTTTTGGCAGCTGTTAATCCATACAGCCATTGTGAAGTGGAAACAGCATTATGTGCCTTCTGTGTTTAGTTGATGGTCCCATATTTAGTGAAGGTTTGAAGATAAAAATAACTAAATATCCAGAAGTATTTCACTGCAAAGTGTTTGGAAGACCACAATGGAGTGATTGCCTAGCGGAACATGTCATAAATGCATACCTTTCTCTGTGTTACGAGTTCAAACTTGTTACAACATGAATACGAAAAGGACTTATGGTATGACCTGATATTTTTCAACTCTGCTGGAAAATTTTAATTATTAACACAGTTTTCTTGAAGATCAAAGTTAATAAAGTACATCATTACTGACGTATACAGCTGCAAATGTGCAGCGTATTAAACGTCCGAATGAAAAAAAATGAGTAGGAAAATTTTGTTGATTTTTATCGTTTAAAAACATGACATAGATAATAATAAATTTTTCAAATGAGACTTCTGAGAAACTTGAAATCTAGTTTGAACGTCATATTCACTGTGAAGACCTTAATTTTCGATTGGAAGAATGGGATTTTCTCTTCGAAGTAATTTGAATGCGTTTGAACGAATTAGATTTTCATTTAGAAAAAATCAATTTTCACTTTTGGGAATTTGAATTTCAGTTGGAGTAATTAACCCAGCTTAAAATTTACTCCGCGCCTCAAAAATTAATGCAAAACAAGGCTAAAATGCATCAAAACTCCATGAATTGTGTTGAAATCTATGTATCTTCACTATCAAATAATCATCAGCCAATTTAAACATAAAGATGAAAACGGTGGCTAGTTTTTGCAGTTCGCAAGTGAAAAAATAGTTTAACTCGCGAGTTCACTCTTGATTTTAAATATTTGATAAGCTTGAAAGTGTTTTATGTCTAAGAAATATGTAGCTCATAGTAGTTTATTTATTGCAAGAACAAAGGTAGTGTAGTCGCTTTGAGCTGCTAGCTTGATGGAGTCCGGACACTCGCACGTCAAGCTGCTCAATGTCGTGATTGTGGCGGATGCAATAGACTTTAGTGAGTACGAGGCTTGGCACAATGATCAGCTAGTACCGAGCACATCAACCAACAAAATGCGTGACAGTGAAGACATGAACTGTTTGCCGCCGTCGTTTTTTATCTTTGAAAAAAACGAGAGCGGAATTCCTGACCCCGATTTCGCATGTCCGCACCTGTCGGTTCCCCATCTTTCGGGCTTCTGCATCTCGTTTGGCGGTCCGCTGGTGCAGAGGAGTAGAGATTCGAACCGAGATACGTGGATCCCAGCTCTGGACACTGAAAACCTTCATCGCGAGGGGAATTACGGCTCTTGACAATTCGACTCATAAGTCATAAATGAAAGATGTGTGCAACTTTCGCTCATGAACCTGATTTTGAAGTAATTTTTCAAACGCAGTTCTTTCTTGGGGAAGAAGTCAATGATTAAATACAATTAAAAAGGGATTAAAAACGAATTAAATGCTGAACAAAACAATCATATTTATTACTTGTATTGTCTGTTGTACGCTAAAGCGACTTTCAAGGGTTTTCCATTCAAGAGGTGCAATGCCTCGTTGTTATGAACACTCTGCAATCATTTGAAACAAAAATCTCGAGAATTTCTCGATACCACATCTGCGACGTTCTGTGACAATTAGACGGGGACATTGTCGACCAGAGAAGTACTGTGATTTAGTTGCTTCTCAGATTTCATGCATATTTTGATCGTTATCTGTTATGTATGTATCCTAAACTTCCTATCGATGTCACTTCATTGCTATGGAAGCGTTTACGGAGTGTGATCGTGGTAAGATCAACTCAATGCGACATCGGATCGTGTGTTGGAATTAAAATTTATTCGACCGAATCATATTCTTTTTGGAATCATTTTTATAAAATATTTGGTATTATATACTGCCACCAGCTCAATATTTGGGCAAAACAATGTTTATTTTTTATATTAATGAATTATTTAATGATGGAATGATCAATTCACTTCGGTTACCATAGTTAATTAATTATCTTCTGTAAGCGTGGCTTAATAATATTTAGTCATTGATTCAAGTAGTCATATTTTCTGTCTCTCTCCTTTTCTTTTCTGTCAACTTTTCTGGCGACAAAAGGGTAATGAAAAACATTCATCCTACATTCCGTTGTATGAAAGTAATGTCGGCTACAACATTAAACTACACATCCTACACACCTAGAGGGGTTGGAATACGGGACAAATTGGACATAGAAACGAAAAAGGGGAGCACTCACCTCGTGGTAGGTGTGGCTTAGTTGACAGATGAGCCTCTCGCGATGACGCCACCTCGCCAAGGATATGCTATGTCGCCAGTCATGACTGATATGATATCTCAACAGAGCATTGTACGTCACAATTGATGAGAGGAGCTTAATTATCGTGAAGGTGATTCAAGGTTTGAGTCCGAGTTAGTTCAAAGGAAATAAATGCTCCCGGCCATAAGGACCGGCGGCGGGCGTGATCATGCCCTCAGTTAGGCTGATCGCCGTTGACTGGTGTCTTTCTCGAGGGAAGGGTCTTTCTTGTATTCGGGCGAGGATTGAACTACCAACGATTAATTATGAAAGTCACATATAAGAAACACTAACAGGAGCTATTTCCTAAGTTATTGAATACATCGTAAAATAATTCTATGAACAAATATATATCGGAATCTCCCTTTTTCCCATATTAAGATTAATGAAATATAAGGGTAAAACGTAGGTTGAGCGTCGTTGCATCTTCTGGCGACGTCTCGATACAGGACCGCGATAGCGCCGTGACCTTGGTTGCAACACGTCGAAGTTTCTAGGGCAGAGCTTCAAGGTTTTCACGGACAATAGATTTCTTTGAAGTCTTCAGCTTTTGGTTCTTTGGGAACTAAATTTTGGAATGATGCGCTGGCCAGTCGAATCTCCATGTTCCTAGCGTTACTTTTTGATCGTAGATCATCGGTAGTTATGAGTAGTTATAACATGTGATCCACAACTCGGCTTTACTGCGGTGGATTTCAGGAGAGCAAGTCAATTTCATAAGTAAATTCATTTCCATGCAGCGCGTTTTTTTTCATTATGAAGTAAATATTTACTCACACACACACATTGTGTAATTTAAATGACCATCTCCTTCTGTTTTCTGTCAGTGCACCAGTAGAGTAAATTTAACGTTCTCGAGTGAACGACTATAGTAGAGTAATTGTGATGTGAGGAGTAGAGCAATTGTGACTTGCAAAGCAGGAACTGAACAATTGTTGGATTTGATAGCAGCGGCTCTGGTGGGGATGCGTACCATCCGTATTACCCTTCGAGGCGATACCCTGAACGTTGTGTTGCGGCGCGACTCGGCTGTATAATGGTGTCATTTGTTAATCGAGCATGAGGCTGCGCTATAGCACGTCAGGTAATACATGACTTCATTGCTACGCCTGCACTAGTTCATTTTTCAAAACTTCGTTTGAAGCCTTCGTTTGTCGGTAGTATATCTTACTAAGAACTCTCGCTTGTTGATCAGATTATACGTGTGTTTCCTGAAAGCTACACTTGTTGCTCCAGCTGCACCTCGCCTAAAGGTCTCACAAGCTGTCAGACAATGTTTCACAAGACCTTTGAGCCTCACATAAAACATCGCACTGACACCTCCCTGGAGAGATGCGCAGGCGCCTCTTCTTGTCGGCTTATCTTAAACGGGCACTTTGCGATCCCTTGGAAGGACCCTCGTGTCCCTGTCGGGCATGCAAGGCTTAGAGAAGGTTGAGGCTTTGTCAGTACTAAGTCATGTCCTTCTACTCATTCTGTTCTTTTCGGCGATTGGAAACAGAAGCAATTTCCTAAATTCAAGTCGTCCTGTTTTTCCCTTATTTTCCCAGTTGTATGAGACTGAGGTTATAACATATGAGCGCAATTTTATGTCAGATTCAATGATCGTGAGGCTTTCCTTCGTCTACACTGTGCCGGGAAGAAAACTCTGGATTGTGCAACTCATGCTTCTTTCCTAACTGCAACTATAGGATGGGTGTAAGCAAAATGTTAACTCCGGATTGAAATTGCATCTTCCGAAATGTTTTTACTACCCCTTATGTTCAGATAAGCTTCACTAATGCTTACTATGAAGCAACTCAATTAGGATCGGTGTTTACAATTTGGCTCCTGTTTGAACTTTTGCTTCGGTCAGACCAAATGTTTTCAAGTGCCATATTCTACGTTCGCATTTTCAATTTAAAATTACTAGCTGTGAAGAGCATCTATCTAAGAACGTCAGTTTAAAGCCAAATCTCGGGGAAGTGTCATTTTCATCTATGTAAATGCATCAATGCCTTCTTCCATCTATGAGACTAATTTATCAAACATTCTGAGCCTTTCTTCAAGCCCACTCCTGATTTGAGTATTTATGAAAATAGCTCTAGAAGACAGTTCTCATTGCACAACTGATTTCATTAATATGATTGACCAAATATACTATATTTCTCTACTTTTTCATCTTAGAAAAATGGAAGAGTTCATCAGTGGAGTGGGCGTTCACGGAAATTGCTCACAGGCACTCACTTATGTAGCTCTGCAGGACTCAATAATGTAGACTCTTTTTTTTATCCTTCGCTTTAAAAGAATAATATGGTAGAAAAAACTGACTGTAGAGATGAAAATAAATTTCATGTTTTTTATTCATTCTTACATGCACTTGAATTACCTAAAAACATATATGAGAAGATCCCCTAGTACCAGAAAGAATGACAATCCTCGGTGGGCTTCTTATGAGGCAGCATTTGAAGGTGACTTAAGACCTTAAGAATTAATCTTAAAAGATTCAAGATTTAAGAAAAAGAAAATATTTAAGTATTTAAACATTAATGGTAATATCATTTAACGGATACAAGTTATTTTAAAGTTTTATTTAAAATGATTCAAAATTTAAAAGATTTAGCATTTAAAAGATTTAATACTTAAAAGATTTAAGATTTAAAAGATTTAATATTTAAAAGATTCAAGGTTTGAAAGATTTAAGATTTAAAAGATTTAATATTTAAAAGATTTAAGATTTAGAAGATTTAAGGTTAAAAGATTTATGACTTAAAAGATTTAAGATTTAAAAGATTTAAGGTTTGACCGATTTAAGATTTAAAAGATTTAAGATCAAAAAGATTCAAAAATGTAAATATTAATGATTAACGAATACAAATTATTTAAACAATTTAAACAAGTTAAACAATTTATTTACCACAAGTGATACAGAGGTAGAATGTTTCTTAAGGCTAGTACAATGGTCAAACTAGAGTATAGCTACCTGTGGGCCCGAACAAGTTCAACGACTTCTAGGGCATCC
>JACJUY010001712.1:94989-116709 GCA_014220935.1 Platorchestia sp. MABIK | reverse complement strand
ACTTGGAATACCATCAGCTATAGTTTTTCCTACGTTTACGAAGAAATCGTTAAAGAGATTAGCAATTTGTTTTTTCTCTTGGTATGCTACATTATCTTGAACAACATGTTTAATTTCCTTTTTATCAGCGTTAATCGGTTTATAGCAAGAGTTAAGGAGGCGCCAAGTCTTTTTAACGTCAGCTTTGAATTGAGTAAACTTACGCGTAAAGTAGCTCTTTTTTGATGACCTTATCTGATTTGTCACATAGTTTCTGAATCGGTTATATATATCTCGAGATATTCGCCCTTCGTAAAACAGGGCTAAGTACGCTTGACGTTTCTTTATATTTATCACGATGTCTCCAGTAATCCAGGGCTTTTGTTTATTTTTCGGGGTAACTGTGCGTGTTACAATTGGGTAACTGAAACCATTATAGCTTCAGTCAACTTTACTACTGCTTCATCAATTCCCGCTGTATTATTTAGTTGAGAGATGTGCAGTGTTGGTATTGATTCTTCTAGAACGGAGCGCATTTCTTCTAAATTTGATTCGTTTACTTTGCGATATGAGTCAGTTTCAGCCCGTGGCTTGGTGCAAGCAATATAAACATTTTTCTTAACAAGAATGACTGGAAAATGATCTGATAAGTCAGAAGTAATGATTCCAGAAAGAAAATCACTTGGGTCTGTCATAAAGATATTGTCAAGCAGCGTTGCAGATTCCGAGGTTATTCGTGTGGGCTTTGTGATGATCGGAAGGAAAGATTGAGACTGAAAGGCTGTTAGGAAATTAGAGATTGGTTCACAGCTTTCATGTTTCAGTAGATCATAATTGAAGTCACCGCATATTATTATGTCATTGTATAAGGACCTGTTGAACTGAGAGATAAAACGATTTAGTTCATTTAGAGAGGATATAGGACAGGCTGTAGGAGGCCTATACACCGTTCCCAGCACAATGCGTTTACCATCTCTATACAGTTCTACGAAGAGTGATTCTGTATGATCCTGATTCATTGATGCACCCGCTATGATTCTCGAGTCTATGTGGTTAGTTATGTGTGTACTGATGCCTCATTCTCGCTGGTTTATTATGCCAACACAGATATGATTTAGTGATAATTTCAAACACATTCAGAATAGCTTCAGAAGCGTAGATATTACCAGGTGATAGATAATGTGGATGGTCCTTGTTCGGGCGCCACCCTTTTGATAATGTCCTTGTATTAGAGATTCCTGAGGGGAGTTGGTTGACAAATTAAAAGCCGTATTTTCTGAGGCTGATTTATTCCGTTGGAATCTTCCTGATGTTCAGGGATAGGATAGAAAGTCAGATTTGCTGACTGAAAAAGCCGTATTTTCTGAGGCTGATTTATTCCGTTGGAATCTTCTTGATGTTCATGTTCAGGGATGGGAGAGAAAGTCATATATGCTGACTTTTATTTATTAAGTTAAGATTCGTCTACAGTTTTTCCGTTGCTACGAATAGTTTCCAAATTTTTCGGAATTTCAGATTGCTGCGTGAAGAAGCTAATGTTTAAGCTAAGTAGCGAAATTTCCGCAAAATAAGTTCAGCGAAAAAGCGACTGAGCTAACAAGCAATCGAAAATTTTAAGATCGTGACCGAAGTCTGTTTCGCAAGTATCTATGATACGCGAACTCAGTTTATTCTAGGGAAGCATTATTTTCCTTCCGTAGTACAGAGGCACCAGTCGACCTATCTTGGCGATGGCTTACCATCAGGCTAGTTTGCAAGATGATGTCGGTAGAAGCTGAGTTCGCTACCGGTGACGAAGTTCACACTCTGAAGATTTGTTGAAATCTCAAGAAGGTTTAGGGGAGTGATCTCGAAGAGGCGAGTCTGGGCCAACATCGCAGTGTCCCAGATCGGATATTAGCCGCGGGTCGACGAAATATTGAACATACACCATAGAAATGAGCGCAGAATGACGGCAAAACCAAGCTTTCAGTTCACTTAAAATGACTATTTCACAAAAAAATTCTTACGTAAGGGAATTAACCCTCAATAAGAACCAAGCCTCTCTTAGAAGAGATGGAATGAAAAAAGATAAAATCAAGTATGAGAAATCAACTAGAGTTCGCTAAAATTGATTTGTGTCAAACAATCTTTCAAAATTCTTTCATAGCTACATCAGTATAATATTCTCTCCACTCTTCGAAAGAGGACTTCAAACAAGGCCTTTCAATGGGTTGTCAACGAGGGCCTTCAATAGGTTGACAATCTGAGCCTTTCAATAGGTGCTCTGAATTATGAAAAGAAAACTACTTCAAACAAATTTCACAACTTAAAATAAGACGGAACAAATCACACTTGCACAAAGTAAAAATGGAAAGAAAATACGAGACAGAACTTCGTAGACTTAGAGGCGCCAAGGACGACAACGTCATCATCATCCCTACCAGTGCTAACAGATCGCGCCGCAGCCGCCAGTATAACTCCTCATGACCACCGACAAAAAACTGGGTCCCTGCTATGGAATTGCAACGCCAGCAATAATTCAAAACACACCAACTCACTTTCGAACCCAAAAGCAGCACACTGATTTCGCTTCTCTTTCGCGTGCTTCTTACACCGAATGAAAATACACATCTTACTCTGAATGTGAACCAAATTATGTAAAAAAAATAACAATATCAGGGGCAAACTGGATAGAAAAAGGGGAAATGGAAGAAAAATTGTTAGATATTCAAAATTTTCATTTGCTCGTCTCTTCTCTATAAGTGTCATTACATAACAGCCAAGCACGATGAACTTCCACTAGCTGCCGCAAGATTTATTGAGAAAAATGGTGAATTTGATCATCTTCTTCATTTTGTATTGATACAAGATTGCGATCACTTTCAAAGTCGTCTAGAAAAACGTTCCACTTCAATACTGTTATTTATCCCACAGGAAAAATTCCAGTGTTTCGTTAAACTTCTGTGAGGAACGAGATAGAACTTTTTCAGAGAGAGAGGGAACAATCGGAGTGCTGTCACTTGGAACGATCCTGTTCATTTTAGCGTGCGGCGGTCGGGGCTGGCCGACACAAAGTTAGCCGACCTGAAGAGTTTAACAAGCAATCCAGTAAAGTTAGACGAGAGATCGTATCGATCTGGGCACCCCTCACCTTGCTGCTGCCCACCACTTGCGTGGACGGTCAGTTGCTTACTTCGTCCTCGGCCACCCCAATTATTGCTCCCTCCACTAGTCTTTGTGAAGTAGTACTGAACCATGATCAGTTATAAAACTAATGTCACTCCATTGCCTGCCTAGAGTTCATACAAATGCATTCACTGACAAATACGCATCTGTTTTGGAATCAGAGTAAATAAAAACTTATTTTACTGAATTAAACGCCGAGTTTCTCGGCTATACATTAGAATGTTTCAACCTTCGTCAAGCAGCTAATTAACTATACAGACTGAGCTCTATGCTACGACAGGTAATTGCCTTAGCACGAACTCTCTTTGAGCCTTCCCCATCCTTTAGTATTTTCACTGAGGGACTATTTCTGAGATACGGTTTGCGCACTGAAAGAAATAATAGCCCTATTTTGAAACACCTAGGTGCATCTGACGTTTGTTCCAAAACCGAGACACGCAGATGAATCATCAATGAGACACTCAAGATTAGGATACATGCTAGTGTCTGCAGACCTGATTTAGAGATGCCCCAGCGTTTCATTAAAAATGCTTCAGTGTCTCATCAATGAGACACTTGGGCTTCAGTTTGATGCAATTATAACTGGTATCTCACAGAAAACTCTACGGGTATTAAGCGTAGCATTGCACTGCCTTGATTGGTTGACACTCCCATAGCCTGCACTTTCACTGTTAATTAGAAAAGTTCTCGAATGTTGTGGAGAGCAGCGACAGATGCTGCAGTGGTCACTAGTTGCAAGACCTGCTGATGCTACCTGCGCCATTTCGTTAAATTCGCCTAAGTGCGGTAGCGGTATAATATTAGTTTCTAAGGGTGAAACTCATAGTAGAAGTCGAAACGTTTGCAACAGAAGTTAAATTAGCACATCTTACATTTACTGAACACTTAAATGACTAAATTTAAAGTTGAGGGGTGACGAAGCCACTACATTATCATTGCCAGCAAATTAAAGTTTCTTCAAGTGACAAACAGTAGGCTTGTCCTCTGCAAATTGTAAATGTTATAGAGGTTGTGACTAGTGTGTACGTTGTTTTGAATTACATATGATAAAATGAAAAAGTTATACCGCTTCTTCACACAAACATCATCGACCGAGGGCTTTGTTGCAAGATAAACAAATTTTGCATTCCCGAATGTCAATATTTCTGCACAATTGCTCATACACACAATGTTTTCGACCTGAATAGAAAGCTCATTATACAGAAATTTCAGTCAAAGTAATATGATGGTGCATGATATGTGTGGAAACACAACGGAAGAGAATTAGATCTTAAGTAAAGACATGATGATGTGACTGAAATTTTCACTAATCTGTAGTGTATAGCTGGAAATGGCGAGATACAAACATCCAGATGGCGGTCACGGAGCGGAGAAGGGGTTTACTAAATAGATTTGCCCCTTGTACCCCTTGTACTGAGCTGCTAGTCAGTGTCTAGCGGCTCAGTACTACTTAATTTAGTCGGGTTACGCTAACTTGCAGTAGCTGTGGCTTTCTCAATCAATGCGTTTAACCGAAGTGGCTCTCTTGCAAAAATTAGTGAATAACACTGGTCTACAGCATGCACAAAACTACCCACGTTTAATGATCAAGTTACGACAGAATCCATCGATGATGTACGCGCCTGTAAATCTTGTGAAAAAACAGATGAGAATAGTCCCCGCCTCACTCAATACTAGAACAGAGCAAGATACCGATCAGAAAAAATAGTCAATTTTCTTATTTTGAAATGAAACTTCTAATACACGATTAAAATATAGGCTGTCGGTAGTTATTAAGGTCTTCTTAAATTAGTATCATTCATAACTTGCCGATGCTGCTCCCCAATTATCGCGTATCTCCTTTCTACACTGCTGAGATCCCACTGCTGTTAAAAGTCCTAATTTTATATCGTTTTCATTCCACTGTTACAGCATCTATTTTTTTGTCCAACCTAATTTGGGATATTATTATTTGAATGTCAAAGTTACAGACGCAGCCTTCGCATTATTTTTCCGTGTTAGTCACAAGTTATTTTATTCTATGACTCGAATCATATTTTTCTAATGAATAATTTCATTGACATATTTTGTACAAGCAGCCATCAGTCTCAAACTATTATACTTCAAAATAATGCTCTAATCATTTATTTAAAGAGGGATTTGACAACAAATTTATTTGTTAAGCGTGTCGATTATCTCAGTATACGTTTTTTTCAAGGCAATCATTTATTCGTGCATGTTCAGTTTCGTTAAATTTTTTTATTAGTAGTATTTATTATGACTAGGATTGATTGACTGTCTATGTCATCTTCGTATCTCTCTCTCTCTATTTTTAACTTACAGATGGAAATTGAAAATTCAAAAGAGCATTTTATTCACCACTAAAGTGATAACCGATGATATTCACTGATACATCACAAAGCTGTTGAGGGAGATGCAGGATTAGGCACAGAAACAACCGCTAGCAATGGAAATGACCATACAAGAAATTAAGTGTGAAAAACGAAAAAGAAGCGCAAGAAAATGAAATTTATGCAAAAGATGAACAAGATATATTTGAAGATGCTTTCAGTAATAAGGACAACGTCTCCTACGAATTCCACCGTAAAGTCGTAATAGGAAGACGGGGTATCTGGTTATATAACTGATTAGGGCTTCTTAATTGAAGTACGTACAGGATGAAACTGATCTCGTTACTCTCGAAATGTTTATGAAGAATGACTTATGCAGTGAAGCTTAAGCCGACAATGTTCAGTTTCATTCTCAAAATGCTTAGTTTCAACATCGTAAAGAATGCGTGATCACCACGCAAAGTGGCGGTGATCCCTGAAAAGAGCTTGTCGCGTGCTAACAACAGCTCCCCGCTGCTGATGAAAGCTGCAACCCAAGCCGAGCTCTCTCTGTGTGGCTGAGACTAACGCGTCGCTGACGGCATGGATCAAATGTGTAAATTAGCTGATGGAAATATCTACAGCCCTGAATAAATATTTTAGGAATTGCATCTTGTGCCTAACCCAATAAATGGGTAAAATCCTGAAGCATCAAAATACAAAGGGGTAGAAATAGTATTTCAGGAGTGACGTGGCATCCCGATAGTGCGGCTTGCCCTCGTATCAAACGCGTTGCTGTTAAGAAGTGTGCGTTGAGGGAGGTGCAAGTTAAGGAGTGTAGGTGCGAATTAAGGAGCAGTAAGAGTAGCATTGGCCACCGTTAATGACGCGTTCTTTTCGACGCTGGGAAATTGGCGGTATCGTATGCAGAAAATTTGAGATGTATGAAAAGTTCTGGAGTAGAAGTAGAATATATTGTGCAAATACTTTTCATTTTGAAGAGGACATATCTCTTACGAGACATTGCGGATCTTTTTTTGAGGCATAATGGAGAGACGCGGGCCAGGAGTATTCCATTTTGCGTAGCGTTGATATTCTTCATGTACAAAGTGGTTGTGGGATAACCACAACAGCAGTTTTTTAAACAAGTACTTTTTGAAGCAACTAAAAGGGTAGAAAATATTTTTTTTTTCAAATTAGGAATTTTCAATCTGACAATAATTCTTCATAGGTGAATATCCTTACTCTAAAACGAGGTCGTCCCGAAACGAAACAGTGCTGAAATTTTTAACACACTGCCTGCAGGCGTGGTTTGCAAAACAGCCACTTTTAAAGCAAGTCTCTTTGTACGTGTTCTAAAAAAAAACGTAATTTGACATAAGGGCCGAGGGGCTGAAATACACAAGAGTTCGTTCACGAGGAAATTAGCTTCAGCTTTCTTGCCTGGGACCTTCACGCCACAGTACGACCGTATGTACAATGAGTGCAAAAATAACCGACACATAGTCATAAGTTCATTTACCATAGTTACACAAGAGCAAAGTAAATGAATATTGTATTTTTTTGTTTTTTGCCCTAAATACAAATTCGGTATAAAGCTACACAAATAGTAAAGTTTTGATAAGAAATCGACAAATGTTAAATTATCGTCTCCAAATGTATCCCATAAACCCACAAACTTAGTTTTAATGCAATAATGAATAGGCAAGGGAGATTAGTGAGTGGCTCACATGACAGGAATGCTGCATAAAATTCTAAAACCACACTCTTCATCCTTCACGTACAATAACGAAACTTCATCAAGGTCTGACAGCTGCACGATAAGAAAATCTTCGTTCAGCACTCAAATTTCAATCCAGCTGTGGTTAAAGGGCTAGAGAAATAATAGTTAGACTGCATAGGAGTGATTTGGGCTATTGAAAAATTATCATTTGCGAATAAAAACAATGTCATCTATTGGTGACTCAATTTACCTTTTCACGTCATATCAGTCCAATGCACATTCATCGCGTTCAGGGTGTCCATCGAAAATTTAAAACTGTGCTGCCAAACAAATAAACCGTAAAGTGAAGAAGAATTCTCGAAGGACTCGACCTGAACTTCAAAATGATTTGGAAACGGCTTGGATAAATCCATGCCAAAACACAATCAGAACAGTTCTTAGGCACGAAGAATACAAATCAAGGAAGACTCTATTGTTGAAACCAATCATTATCAAAATTCATTTGAATTTGCCCTGGATATTTGAAGAAAGCCTACGAGTTTCTGGAAAGCTCTATTACAGTCTGACGAGACAAAGATTGAGTAATTTAGACGGGACAACGTTAGTCACTTTTGAAGGCAGAAAAACTCAGGGCACAAACCCCAAAAAAGCAATTTAACTACGGAAGTTTGGTAATGGCAGCGTATAATATTAAGTAGCGGATATTTATAGCGCTCACTTAGAGCTGAGCCAGACTATATACAGAGCTGCGTTAGCAGAGGCGTGTAAACACGCCTCAGAACGTGACATTCCAGTGTGTACGCTCTCAATTTGCACGCTCATTTTTTGAGTTATCACAAATCATTATTCGTCGTGATTTCAGCCACTGTTTGATAATTCTGAACCTCATTAGATGGAGGCAGAATGCGTATTTGAAAAAAATGCGGTAATTGTAATCCTGGTTGGGAGAAATCTTGCTGTTCGCATGAGTTTCCCACTTCTAGCGTGTTAGATGGGAGGCTCCATCGATGTCAAACGAGTTCAGGTCACTAAAGATCATTGCTAAAGCTTCTTTTCTCAAAGCTCACCCCATTTACGCTTTTCTTCTAGATAAACTGTTGTTAGCTGTGTACGCCAATTGCATGCTTAGTAAGTCTGTGTTGATTTTTAAATTTTCACTGGTGTTGACTTCGCGTTGGGCGTCTGCAGGCACAACGCGCTCAACAGGATCATGCTCAATACTGCCAGCTAATCTTTACTGCCGTGGGTATCGAACAAAAATTATAGCAGCCTGAGCAGTGACTTTTTCCTTGACGGTGGCAGGTTTGCGAAATGTTGCTGAATGGGGGATCTAAATCTTGCCATACCTGCCTCGTTCCAAACTCTCAAGCTTTAAAAGAAATATCTAGGAGTGAAAAAAGCTAAACGACATAATAAGTGCATCTTGAGGAGATGTCTGCATGGAAATGAAGGGCAGAGAGCAAGCGCCCTGCCGGCCGCAAGAGAGGAGGGCGTGCGGCGGTATGTGGCTCACGTCGCAGCCGGAGATCCTGTCCTTAATAAGAGGCGGAGCAGTGCGGTGAGATGCGCGCCGGCCAGAACAAGCCTAGTCCCCTTACACCGTCCAAATGATGACGGATGCTGCGCGCGTGTCACTGCGCCCTCACTCGCTTCTGCTTCGGTTTAGCGAACCAACAAGGTTCTCTGCCAATTTTTAGTATGCACGTGCAGCTCTGCTTTAGTATACAGTTATTCTGGTGAATTTTCATTTGACACAGTAAGTTCATCAATAGTTGCAAATATACTGTATTTATACGAATTTTTGAAGTTTCTATGCAAATTTTAAAATCGCGTTTTAGGAAGTTCTTACTAGATAGAGAGTTTCAGGAAAACAGGTACACCACTACTTTGTATGTGTATCAGTTAACTGATCCCACTCAATGCGAGATAGGCAAAAATTTATTTTTGTTTGAAAAAAATAACTTTTAAGTCTAAAGTCTTGCACTGGATTGAAGTTATAGATTGTTCGTCACACATGTTCATCATTAACTGACTTCTCAGAAGCAATGAAATTAATACATTTGATTCTCCAGGCGCCCAAGCAGGGAATATAATATCCACTAAAACTTGCGAATCCCTCTGAAATCTTAGAAATATATCACTCCTATTGTATTTCAATTGCAGTGTTACATGGGGAGTATGTAGCTGCGTTCGAGCGAAGTCGTATTGTATTGTGCAAGCGAACGGGACAGCGTCCGCACGATTTTGAGTACCTCCTGCAGCAGGAGGTGGTGGCAAGTACCTGCTGCAGCAGGAGGCGGGGGCAAGTACCTGCTGCAGCAGGAGGCGGTGGCGAGTACCTGCTGCAGCAGGAGGTGGTGGCGAGTACCTGCTGCAGCAGGAGGTGGTGGCAAGTACCTGCTGCAGCAGGAGGCGGTGGCAAGTACCTGCTGCAGCAGGAGGCGGGGGCAAGTACCTGCTGCAGCAGGAGGCATGGCGAGTACCTGCTGCAGCAGGAGGTGGTGGCGAGTACCTGCTGCAGCAGGAGGTGGTGGCAAGTACCTGCTGCAGCAGGAGGTGGTGGCAAGAACCTGCTGCAGCAGGAGGCGGTGGCAAGTACCTGCTGCAGCAGGAGGCGGTGGCAAGTACCTGCTGCTGCAGGAGGCGGTGGCGAGTACCTGCTGCAGCAGGAGAAGGTGGCGAGTACCTGCTGCAGCAGGAGGCGGTGGCGAGTACCTGCTGCAGCAGGAGGCGGTGGCGAGCACCTGCAGCAGGAGGCAATCGAGTTTTCGCGTGTAGCCAAGTCACTGAGACCTGCTCAGACGCTCCCCTGTCACACCTCGCTTGCTGCCACTTATTTACTCGCAGGAAATCACGGCGCTGGGAACTAAAATGGGCTGTGCTGGAAGTGAGCAGCCAGGAAAAGAGGTTGGGTGCTGCTCGACGAGAAGGTGAGGCTAAGGGAGTAAAATAAAGTCCCATGCAGCTTCTTTCTTCTCAGGACCTCAAGCATCTCAAATGATTTTTTTAATTTTAAAAGATAGGTGTTACAACATGATGCCTGTGTACTGCTGAGTCTTGAGCCCCATGTTGGTTTGCGAATCTTTACTCACTTTCATGAAGCAGCGCGTAGCGAAACCAACATCGGAGGCTAGCAGCCCAAGTTCAGTTTAGTGTGCTGTAGGTTTTGTTGCTCAAAATAATTACATCTTTTGTTATTTCAATTTGTCCGTCATGATGAAAAATATTGATTAAAGCTCGAAGAAAATGTATGATTTAGGCTCTTTTATGACACGTTCGTAACACGGATTTCCGTAACTCATTTTGTTGATCTTTCACTCATTAAACATGCTTAACACTTTGACTGCGACGTGGTACACGGAGGCAATTTTCAAAATGGTGCGGACAGACTAGTAGTCACAAACTTTATTTTCATAAACATTTAATCAAAGCTAAATGAAGGCACAATCCAGTTCATGCTTGGTATTTTAAAAATAGCTTACTACACTTGACTTTAAATTTTAGTTTGGTGCTGAACTTAATATTCAGTTGTCGCCGTCAAAGTGTTAATAATTGAGTAAGTATTGAATGCAGAACATTTGATCCTTCACTACGAGTAACGGATCAAATTTAAGAGAAAACTCAATCTCTTGTGTGGAGTGAGCGTAATTTGAGTGTTGGTAAGATGTATTCAAATGAGATGTTACAATCAACCTGAAGTGCTCCCAATCTACAAGCATCTCGGGCGTTGTAACGGACACCAGCACACACAGGCTGAGCTGCAGCACTAGTGCGCTCCGCCTGTTAGGCTCCTGTCATATGGTGTGATGTATTATTCGACCATGGAGTTAGCCTTAAGGTGACTGACGATCATGGTAACCTATCTCAGCACGAATCAGATTGTCACACACACACACAAGATGGCCTTAAGGCTCCAAATCCTAAACTCGTAGCTCTCTGCTTCAATTAGCTTAATGTTCTCAATGCAATTTCAAAGTTTTTAACGCAGTGGTGAAGGTGTGTACCAATGCACTACAAAGCCTCCGCATACTTCCCACAAATTGACCTATCGCCTACGCAATGAGCATGAGAAGAAAGTTCCGTGCATTTGACGCACTCTTGTTTTGCCCCGCAGATTTGTGCTCTCATTGGCAATTCCTCACATCCCTTCCGCAGCGCTCCCTTGCACGAGCGGCGGCGTCCCTCCCTCACTTAAGACCCGCCGTTCAAGTGCTTTGCAATTGTGTTGTGCTGCGCAGTTTATCGCTCCAAGTTAAATTAGTTTGCGGCAGCTTTGCCACTTCCTGAGAACGTAACTTCCAATTTTTGGCTTCTTAATGGATTTTCCAGCGCAATAATTTCGGTTCTTTCATTCCACTCTGTTTAATTTCCCGTACTGATCTTCACAATTGAGATTTCTGCCTGGGAATTTTTTACTTGGAGATTTCTCGTCATTTACATGAGCCAGAACGACTGACAGTCTGGTAACTATTGTCATGCTATTTTTTCTTTTTCAAGTCCATGGAAAGCTTTGTCATTTCTGAATTGCGATCAATTACGTCAACTGGAAAAGTTGGAGAGTTCATATTCACTTTGCTACAGCGTTCTGTGTTCAGTTTCTCAGTCGTCTGGTTGCGTTCAAATCGATGTACAATGCTAAATAATTTTGTGTTCCAATGTATCATAACCACGCTGCAACCTTGAGTCACCTTTTCTTTACTCACTCCATTCATGGTAATCTTGCATTTTTAAATGAACATTTTTTAGTCTCTTTAACATACAAGTACCTACACTTTGAGAACGTCTCAAAAATAATACGTACGTTAATGGTTCAACTGGAAAGGTTCAAATTGATTAAATAATTTCATTCATTAGTACTAAACTCTTTCGTTCTTTTCAGAAATGTTATCAGCTGAAGATTTTTTACAATCATGTGAACAGCAGGCATTGAAAATGATCGAAGAATTATTTCTAGGAAACAGTATTGTTAAACTCAATTAGTTGGAATAATGGGTTTCATACTCAACAATTTTTACCAGGCGTAACAAGATCTGTTCTTGTTTTAAATCCGCCTTCACCCCATCATAGTCTCTCAGGGTCAGAAGAATGTAAACGATAACTAGTTCATTGAACATCAAGTTTATCAGTGGCTATGGGCGAGACAATGTTACAGTGTTGTACTCTAAAGATCGCAAAAGTATCTACTGGAGAGAGGGACAGAGAACGTCGGCAACTGTCCCCTCACGGAACCTCTGAAGGGCGTTCCGACGTAGCACTGGAGGACAAGATAACAGGGAATGCTACCGTGGGATTCAACTTAGACTCCACAGTTCACTCATTCTACATGGTCAGGCTCAAGAATACTGATCACTACACCAGGCATGCAAAAATTTTTGACAGAGGTCTTTTTTAACGGTCAAGTTTTGGGTTAAATACTAATTGGGTTATTTGATTTACCATCACAAGGAGCAAAGTAAATGTTCAAATATTGAATGATTCTGTCTTGAATATTCCTGCCAAACGCTTCCGACGTCGGTAGATCAAATGTAAGAATCACGAAATTGTATATCCGTTTAAAGGATGTGAAGCCAGTAAGCGTACGATCTTCTCTTGTTTATCACAGGAGTTTGAGTGCATTACGCTTCACAGTACGTAGGTTTAACCTACCGAGCGCATCACAAGAGGACTGTCGAGTAAATTAGCGTCAGAGTTGCAGTAGGGATTTCAGTTCTTGGTTCCGATTTATACCTTACATGAGGTAGCATTTCAATTGTTTTTAGTATGATTATAATTATTATTATGAGTATTATTCCAAGTGCGTTCAATTTTAAATAGTAATTCTGAATTGTGAGAAAATTTTATTCTAATTTCATGATATATGCACCCGCAGACTCATTCGCGCAGCATGCTAGTAATTTAGTGTTATTCAAAACACCTTCAATCATCGCAAACCATTCATGATGGCATCCGTCCGTCGAGGTGTTCACGATGGCACAAAATTTTAACCGATGCAATTCACGTGCACTGCTGTGAACTGTACTAGCGTTGTCAAATGCTTTACTTATGGTGAATGCGCAAGTTAATAAAATCCATGATAACTTTTCAATTTTTGGTCTCCGTCAGCAATCACCGCACTCGTTGTAATACAAAATTGTCCAAGAACTGAGAAAATTAGTTGTGTTTTGTGTATAAAATCGTGAGATATTGATCAATGTAGAACATCCATTTACTTGAAATTCATTACGTGGAAGAATTTTATCCGTGGGGTCACTTTGTGTACTCGCTGTAGTTCCTGAAATGACATTTAGGCATATGTACATTTTTTGGCTCAGTTCTTCTTCTTTAAAAGGGCAAGATATTCGCACACATACCGAGAAATGCGCCCATAGTCATTCTTAAAAAATAGTGAACGACAGGTCTGAAACACACTCGCTGAAATTGAATACATTTTTGTAGCCGGAGAATTTCCAACATTTTCCATCTTGTTTCAATTTATACGGATCGTTGTGTACGTGACTTTACGAGCCCTTCGTATAGAATACCAGAGAGAAAACTCCTCATTTTCCGTTTGCAGTGTATTGACGGAAGAATGACGTTCGTCTGAAGGGATCATTATTTTCTCGCCAATTGCTTCTTCTTTCTGTCCATTGGAGACCCTTGACGGCAGAAGACGTCCACACGACGAGACGGTGACCAGGCTTCAGTTTTCCGCAGCCGCGCAGGATCAACTCACAACTTTATTGGCGGCAATTCGTTCTTCTTCGGTTGCCGCCGCTTGCTGGCCACATCGAGACGGATAAAAAAAGCGACAAATTGTCGTCGCTCCAAATGGAATCTTGAATCCAATGGCAATTTCGAGTCTCGCAAGCAGACTGTCTTTCAGGGCTTGAATGAAGGGTTTGTCTTTATTGAAGTCCGCTCCCCGATGAGTCCACCTTTATTGCTTTCAGAACGAGATTTTTAAAATTTACATACCTTAAAATAGTCAGCTCAAAATTTTCTCCACGCTAGAATGTTATTGCTCATTTTCAAATTGATGAGGTTTGAGTTAACTGATGTTTTAGTTCTGAGAAAGCGCAAAATTGGGGGGCTTTGAAGAAACTTGATTCACTAATTTCTTATTTCAAACGACAATGCAAGCAAGCGTTAACTAAACACCAACATGCTGATGCTACAGTGTCTTGTCTCGAATACAAGGTAACGCATATTTAAGAGACTGGTGTTCCACTCCCAGGGGGAAAATGTGAGGGCTTGAGCTGAGAGTTAGGTAGGCCGTCTTTTTGTTGAAATAGAATAGTTTTTTTTGTAACGGACCAACTTTTTTCTCTTCACTGCTGTCCTGTTTTTCAGCACTTACTTCTTTCTTCTTCATTTTTTTTCTTGTTTCATGAACTTCTTTCTTAGCTTGCCCTTAACTCCATACTAAATGGTGCCTTCATCCTTCTCCTCTTTGAACATCTTTGTCGTGGTAAAGGGAGGCTGAAACTTTTTTACAATCAATCAATCAATCAATCAAGAGTCCCTTACCTGAACTTCTCAATTATGGTTGAAGAAAGCATGATTTTTTTTTGTTTCAACGCGTATGCTGATGCGAGCGCGACACTGAAATAGAAATGTGACATTTTATTTGATTCATCTTGAAAACGTTCAGACATAGTTGCTCTCTAACGTCGGCTACTGAGTTTCTTATGAATATTGCAGTCCCTTTAAGATAGATATTAATGGATAGATATTGTAGTCCCTTTAACGATTTGTGTTTGGAAATAATACTTAGCTACATTTTGTTAAAGGCAGCGTATTTATGCTGCAAACAGCTGCTTTGGAATGGAGTAGATGTCGAGGTTGTGGTCGAGTCAGGAAAATCTTGCACGATGTAACTGTTTGACGACAAAATTTAAACAAATGCAATTTTTTTACACTGGTAATAAGATTTTATAATATTTTGAATATTATGAGCAAAAATCAATTTTTTCTCCTTCGCCTACATTGAAGAAATTTCAATTTTTCTTAGATACAACCGAGCAGTTCATCATGATAGAGCTCACATCACATAACTCATCCTTCAGAATTTGTGGCTTTTGAAGTCACGTAAAAAGACACCTGTCAGCATTCTTGTCATTTTACAGTCTCAGAAGAATAGAGAAGTGCGGGCGATAAAAAGGAAATAACGCCCACTATTCGCGCTTTTTCTGAACTTGACAAGCACAACCTGTTAGTGATCTTCTTGTCACTCAACCTCATAATTCCAGTTATCTTTCATTTAGGTCTCATTTTTATTCCACTCTCTTAGATACTCTCGTGTTTTATTCCCTTAAACCATTCAGGGGGATATAACTATTGTACCTATGGGAATTGACGCTTCCTAGGGAAATATGTGAGGTTTCGGGTTAAAGGTTAGGAAGGCCTTTCTTTTGTTGAAATGGAATGAGTTTTTTGTTTGGCCACGAACCATCTTTTTTCGATTCACTGCTGTCCGGTTTTTCAGGACCATTAATTATCTTCTACAACTTTTACCTTATTTCATGAACTTCTTTCTCAACTTGCTATTTCTATGCATCTTGTGCATTGATTCCGCGTTCCCTTTAACGCCATGTTAAATGGTACCGTCTTCCATTCTCTCTTTGGAACGCCTTTATTGCGGTTAGGGAGGCTTAAACTAACATCTAATCTAATCTTTATTTCCTTAAACATACTCCTCACCCAATGCACCAGCCTAAAATGAACAGAAACTATTAGTATGTAGTGGTAGTGAACGGAACTAAAAGAGAAATATCATCCATTTGAAATTTTTTTTAAAGTCAGTTATTATCGAAGCTTTATAGGTTTCATTTTAAATTTTATCTCATCGACACAACATTTTAGTACTACAAGTTGCATCCTATGACAACAATAATTTTTCATAAACTTCTACACATTACACATGAACAGGATTGTTTGAATTCTCCTCTTGGAAAACAAATTTTCATCAAGCTGCTCGCAAGACTCAAGAAGTAGTCAATATTCTAAGGAATTTCTCGCAACGCTGAGCGAAGCAAACTCTTTCACTGTACCTCACCGTGCGTCATGACGTGCGGACACCAGTGATGCCTATCAGTACTTCAGTATCAGTTACTACATAGCGCTACACACTCATATGTTCCAATTAGCCGCGTTCAATAAGCTCACCTACTAACAAAATGCTACCACACTCGGTAGCACGTCTTTGCTTCCTCAGCACCACTGGGCTTTATCTTCAAATTACTCCTCGGCGTAATTATACGGAGCCTCGGCAGACAATCTATGTACGTGGATGTTCGCTGCAAGGCCGCAAGAACCCATCCCTAAATTACTCCACGTATGGAATTGCATACAGTTGCCCACGCACGAATCCGGCGGCAGCTCCATGTGACCTCAGGAATCTGCTCCCTCGAGGGACTAGGAGACAAGACCATATGAAGCACCGCTCGCTATAGCAGCTCTCGGGTCGGCAGTCTGGAGAGAGGGCGTTCGAGGACGCACTTATCACGAGCGATTCATTGTGATCCAGGAGAAATTGTGTGTCCGATCGCTGCAGATACGCTTCCACCGTGCAGATTTATTGCATATCGAACGACAGACTATTCGCGCCAGACTCTTGGTTGTGACTTACACCGGAATCCATACAGACTAGCGAGACTTTCTCTGAGTAGAGACTAGAATTATTATTGATCTTCAGAAGCTTTCGATCTCAATCATCCACGAGTGATAACAATAACTCTCAGGACGGCGTGTTGATTGTTGATTCCGATAAGATGGCCATTTTGGAATAATTGAAGTACTACACTTTTTGATTCCGTTCTCTAAAAGTAATGGCCATAACCTAGCGGAATTCATGTCGACCCAAAATCCTGAGATAAGGATGAACGACGAGGGTGATTCATAGCCTACATGAATTCTCATGCTTGAGGTATCCTGGTTTTCGGCACGTGAGCATTACACACTCAGAAAACTTACAGATTACATAACTCTTTTTATTTGCTGGACTGTTTGTATTCAGTTATTCCCACTGTATGTGCCAATACACAAACAGTCAAGTACAAAGGAGTTGCACAGTGTAACCTCTTTGTCCCATACCAAGTACAGATCGCTGGCATCACCTGAATAAATTTGCTTCTCAAATTCTCGCGTTACAAGTCCCATTAATTTCGAGTAGGTTTATGATGTGCGAGATTCTATGACGAGACATTCAGCAATCCTGTCTTTGCAAATAATTTTCGATTTTGTTCGCAAATTTCTACCAATCAGTGCAGCCCGACGAGCGTTGAGCTAAACGAACTTCATTTTGCGTAGCTAATACGTTTAACACTATATATGATTGCCAACGTGATATAATCAATCAATTTCTGTGAGGATATCATAGGCTCTTTTAATGGACAGCCCTAATCGCATTTAACTAAATGTACGCAAAGTGTCATGGTAGGAGGTTAGGTCAGTTTTAATGCACCCATGCGACTGTTACAAACTCTAATCGCATTCAGTGATCCGTATACAAAGCGCTAGCCGAATTTGAATAGAAATCACTCAGAGTTTGTGTTCTGAAGTCAAAAACAGTAGCACTGAAAACAGAAAGAGGCACCGAACGGAGATGTCGTTTTCCGTTTGAAAACGCGATGTTAAGTCAGACACCAGTACCTCTTTTACCGCAGGTTGGGTGCAAACGAATTGCGTTGAAACCGCTCTCATGAACAAGTTTTTGCCGAATTCAAAGAAGTATTACGGGTGAATATCTCACTGTCATGAAGAAAACATTAATGCTCAGGAGATCCGAAAGCAGAAAGTTTGTCTCTCAGTAAGTTTCAGATGTTGTCAAGATGCGATTAAATAATCGGTTAAAGGCAAATAATCAACAGTATACTGAAATTCTTTTATTTTACTTACCAGATCTGTAGAAATACAGAAACTGAAGAATCTACCAAGATTAATACAAACCTTTAGATGCGGTAACCGATATTTTGTGTAAACTTAAACTTAGCTAATGAAAAATACTCAGGCTAGGTCTAGGGAAGGGTTGTGACAGGAATTGTTGTTTAATACCATTTGCTTCATTTAACTTACATATTTACCTTAAAAAGTATCGTGGTAAGCGAATTATTCAGATTAATACACTGATACGGCAGTGGATAAATTTTCCATCAACAGTAGGTTTTTAATTTGATTATACAAGTCATGAGACATTGATTTGAATGACGGATTCACTTTGTCAGCAATTATTCTTTACTAGAGTACACGGCCTGTCAAAGATGAAGCGATTCAAAATTTTCCCAGAATAAATTTTCCAGATGTGGATGACAAACAAATATGTCCATCCTGATAGTACCCACGATAAATATATTCTCGTACTTGTGCACTAGTAAAACTCGTATCACAAGTACGGTCATTACGCCTCCTTATGAGTGTCACAGAGGGGCGGAAGAAGCGGACACCAAACACATATATAAACACACCAACGGTATTTTTAGGTGAGATAAACCTATTGAGAAAGTGACAGTAAAAAGTAATACGAGTGACCTGTCAATCTTTTTTCCTCGCTTTGGTGAGAGCATGTTCGAGTTCAACTGTTTTGTTTTTATGTTTCGTCTGTAGCTAGCACAGCATAAGGAGCACATGGTACGAAGGTATCTTATATGCTCAGTTGTATCGGAAGAGAAGTCAAGATACGACTTGACACATGAGGCTCACAAACAGCGTTCCTACAACTTCCATACTCATGCCCCTTGTCTGAAAGAAGAAAAATTAAAGTGTCAACGTGAACCTTTCACTTTGTTGTCAATTTTTTGCTTCTCGGTGAGAAAAATAGTTGCCGGGCAGAGATAAGTGTGAGGTTTCTCGAGCTTCAGGTATTGTTAAATGCGCTCTTTCAAGGCTGCAGTGTAAGTTCAGAATTGATATTTATGAATTAATGTGCTGGAAATCCCATGTCCACATATCTAGGAGGAAATAATCGGTAAACGTAATAAAAATATATGAAGAACCTTACTAATGTGCGCTAAAAGTTCATGTAAATCAAGAAGTTGTTTTGACAACTAAAGCTCTTCAAGAGTCAAATAATCATATTTACAGTGACTTTAGGCACGGCCATCGTTCGCACATCTTTAGGTTTATGCTTGTGTATTTTGAAAATTTGCGAACTTTAGTTACTCCCTGCTACTGGATTCTTGCCTTGGCTCCTTACATTTTCCATTACACATTCACTCATCAAAGTTTCAAAGAATTGATAGAGAAACTTTTCCTGGTATGAACGTTTATATTTATGTGCATGTTTAAGTGTGAATGTATAAATCTTGTCAAACATCTCTTTTCGTCAGCCATTATTTCCATGACTCGTACTTTCGACTCATTTTCCATTGATGCGTCATTACTTTCCCAATAAGTTCCAGACTTTCAAGTCGCATCAAGTTCAAATCACTCATTTCTTCGAAGGAACAAGATAAGTAATTAGTAAATGTGAGTTTCACCGTCTCGATGTTCGGTAACCAGTTGAATAATCTTTTGCATACATTTGTTGAATTTTCAGATCCGTGTACAGTAGTTCACGTGAAGTCTCATTAATTCAATACTTATTAATATTTCAATCAGTATTTCTTCAGTGCGTTTAAGGAAGGAGTACATGCAGAATGTTGGCCAACCATTTAATAGCACTATTGCTGAAGACGCACTTTGATGAAATGAGACAAATAAAGGCACGCGATCAGGGGACGAAGGGCAAGTGCAATTGTACTCGACTTTCAAGGAAAGTCCAGCGATGTCGATAAATACCACAGGGTCTCGGCATACATTTATTTTATAAGTTAAAAGCAACTGTAAATATCATCTCAAGAATCAAGAAGAGACTCTAGATCAGTGGTTCCCAAACTATTTTACCTGACGCCCCCTTTTTGCTTCCAGTAGACCCGCACGCCCACAGTACTCTTTTTTTCATATGAAATGATTCTTAAATTTATTTCCTAGCATTGTTGAGGGAAACATATTTGTTTGGATTACATCTTAATAATGAAAGCCACTCAAACAAATAATACTACATTCCAGTAACTAAAAAGGAAACATTTGGTTCAAAGTGAGCGAAAAAAAAGGTTTGAACATTAGCAAATTGGCAAAATTGAGTTGCAATTTTAAGAAAAACAATTTAAAAACATGGCGCATAATATTTGGAGTGACTCATGAGACTAAGGCAAATTTTATGAACCAATTCAGTGAGATGGATGCTGCTGCTTCTTCCTCACAAGATCAGAAATTCTAGAATTGAAGGATGACAGCGCACAAGGCAAGTCATTTTCTACATCAAGTCGGTTGCGCTGTTTTGTTTTCAGAACAACAACATCTGAAAATCCTGCGTCATAAAGATAAGTAAAAGAAAAGGGAAGAATCGTACTAAGCGCTTCTTCACCTACTTTTGGGTACAGGGAGATATTTCACCCAAAACTCTTCTAACTTCATTGTTTCAAAGTCCCTTTTAACGCTGGAGTCACATTTCAAATCTATGGCTTCCTCTTGCAGTGATTCCAGTAACAACTCCACATCAGTGTTAAATGGATTCTGCACCAATGTCCAAAGAGAATTCTCCATTGAGACATAGACATATGGAAAATAGTACATAAATTCCTCAGCAAGGGAATGCAGATGTGATAAAAACCTCTTTTGTCACGTCATACTGCTCAATGTTTCTCTTAAATAAAGATAAGATAAGATCTCAGATAAGAGCTCATTCAGATGTGAGAACGATGAAAAGTTCCCAACTTGTACTTTTTGTTTCCAAAGATAAATTTTTTCGGTGAATGCTCTGATCACATCAGAGTGCGCAATGATGTTGTTTTTCTTCCTTGTAAGTTCAAATTGAGGTTGTTGATAGCCTCAAAAAAGTCCACAAGGTATGCTAATGAGAGCTGAAAGTCTTCCTCTCTGAATGCTTCATACAGTATGTCTTGTTTCTACTTTTGCATGAAAATTTCCACATCATCTTTGAGCTCGTGAAGACGACTCGGCATGTATCCCTTGGAAAGCCAGCGGACTGCGGTGTGGAACAGGAGAGTCTTGTAATCAGTGCCCAAATATGAGCAAAGAGCTGCGAAAAGCCTAGAATTCAAAGAGCTATTCTTTACAAAATTTACCACTTTTATTGCTAAATTCAGTGAACTGCGTAAATTACCAGGCAGAGTTTTGCTTGCTAATGATTGTCTGTGGATAACACATGCAGTGAGTCCCAGTTACAGCAGGATTTTTTCCTTTCACCAGCTTCACAAATCCAGAGCGAGATCCAATCATTGATGGGGCACCATTAGAACAAACACCGACTAATTTTTCCCATGAAAGACCGTGCTCGTAGAAAAACTCATCAACCTTTGAAAAAACATCGATGGCCTTTGCTGTTGTCTCCAGTGCTGCTGAGAAAAGAATTTCTTCTGTCACAGTTCCTTCATCCACGAATCGAGAATAATCAAGCAGCTAGCAGAGGTGAGCAACATCAGTACTTTCATCGCACTGTATTTCAAAGAACCGAGATGCTTTTATTTTGTCCAAAACTTGTTCTTTTATGTCTTCTGAAAGTTC
>JACJUY010001712.1:74283-89075 GCA_014220935.1 Platorchestia sp. MABIK | reverse complement strand
CACGCTACACTCACACACCACAACGTGCAGTCAACTTCAACACGCTACACTCACACACCACAACGTGCAGTCAACTTCAACACGCTACACTCACACACCACAACGTGCAGCCAACTTCAACACGCTACACTCACACACCACAACGTGCAGCTTCCCTCTGGCGCTACATCAATGCTAAAAGCTCATGCTGTGACACAAATTCAGTAGCGAACTAGGGATCATAACTCAGAATTCAGCAATTACAAATTTTGTTCTATAATGCTAAGTTAGAAACGCGGCATTTATATTGTAATTGTCAGATGTCGAAATATCAGCCATTACTTCAGCATAAGGCGGCGCATAAATTAATCTAGTGAAAGGATGGCATTTGGCTTCATAAATTATTCTGTTCATGACTGAGATACTGCAACATAAAACTGTAATTGTGTAAGCCAAGATTCTGCCCCGTCCAGCGGGATAAGAATGTCAACGAAAGCTTGGAAAATGACGCTCGAGATATGTTTGATGCGTGCGTTTGCAACCACACTCGTGAAATTTCGTTTCAGGCTCAAAAATTACAGATGTTTGTGTGATTGTTTCGCTACATGAAATGTTTACTGACTATCTCAAAAGAGACTACTTCTCAACTATATACAGTACAATTATAGTTGAAGTTAATTTAAAAACTACTTTTAAAACTAGGATGACTACCGTCACTCCGTAGTTATTCTATTAATTGATGATGGTTGGTACTATATCCTAACGTAGGAGTTAATTGGCACAGATATTGCTCTTGTCGCCCGAAGCGACCCGGTGGAAAGCTCCTGGAAATTTAACTTGTACAGAAAATTCGTTTCAACAACCAAACGTTGTGGGTAATGTAATTGTCGTGCACAATGAAGACAAACGAGTGATGGTAAAAAGGATATAAAATACTAGAATTCAGTGAACCTTCCAACTTTCGTGGTGCGTGGATATATTTTTCATATGATAACACAATCATTACAGGAAGTGTGATGGTTGCTTATGAAATATTGGGGAAATGTGAAGTGCGAAAAGGATCAGTACTTGGAGGAGGCCAGACCTTGCAAAGTCCGTTTTGCATTTAATGTTTGCTAATAATTAAACGTTCTAAATTTTACACACTGAAGAACATGTACGATGGAATGGAATTACTGATGAGAAATACTTGCTATTACTAATCTAGAACAACCACGGAGAACGTGGCAAACACGGCCAACACGCAGCCAAGCGATGGGTTGCACGACTGATCAATAGAGCATAAACAGAGCATGACAGTAATCACATGTGTGACCACCTGCTGAAGTAGTCATTGATTTAAATCATAAACCCTGCTTCTTCAGTTTTCGCAACTAAAGTAAAAAATACTTCACTTCAACGAATGCTGGGGTCGTCGATCAATCGTGTCTCACGTTCGTAATAAGAGACGAGTATTTCTGTTGAATAAGCTACGCGCTGTTTTTTGCTTCAGTGTCACGGAATGGGAACTTGAGCCGCCGTAAATGTATCATAACAAATGTTTTTATTTTAAAGTGGGATTTTTTCTTTTTCGCTCTTCACTGTTGGTGCTAAATTTTGACACTCAGGGATATCAATCGTGTGCTAATGCGAGGCGCTGATAGCTGAGCCCAAGATAACATGTTCAATATCATGCCAGGCTTTAGCTTACCGATGAACAAGCCCTAGCGTTAACCGATGGAGCTAGTTTAGGCTGAGTTGGGTTATCTTGTGATATTGTGGGTTCAGTTTGTTCAAATTTTGTTCATTTGGACAACTTAGTATTAGCTTTGTTCCTTTGCTCTTATTTTCACAAGTTCCTCAGAAAAATTTACGTAAAACTGAAAAAGCAAGATCGGTTTGAGCGAAAGTGATCATAAAATTTGATAATGATTCTGTTGGTAAATGACTTATTTGTTAACTTATCGATATACCAGTGTAGGCAAATTTACGCTTCAAAATGAGCTCCATTGGATTCTGTTGATTTTTCATCGAAAAATTAACTAAAAGCAGTCACTGATCGCGTTTCTCATTCAAATCCAAGATACAAATTGAAGATGCATCAACAATAAATTTATCGATGTAAGACGACCTTAAAGGTGTCTGAACATTTGTAAAATGTGTTAGCAGTTGCATTGAATTACGCCAATATATAGAGAGTTTAGGTGCGCAAAACTTCAAAACTTCAAAGCAACCCTGCAAAGCAGGATAAAAATCAAACCCTTCTTCGAGTGCCGTTATTGCTTTCGACGAAATGAAAGGAACTTTCGAGACCATAACAATCGTCCGTGTGGATTATTCACACTGTGAGCTGTGATAATGAAAGCCGAGAAGCATCTGTGTAGGGGGCCGTTAGTATTCATTGGTCGCATGTATTCGGCGGGCCACAATTTGCATAAGCGATTCGCAGATACTGGTGCACGACGATGGCTGTGTAGCGACCAGTCTAAATATTAGGGCAGCGGCGGCGTGTGTTCATATGCACGCATGGGAAACAGAAACCGATGCATAAGTAATGTGGGCCCTCTCCTGGGCGCCGATTCTCAAGTTTTTCTTGAAATGTGGCCTCATTCTTGCTCCTATCGACGAATAAACAAGGGATTATTGTTGTGCGTGAAGAGCTGCTGCAGGAGCACTGTGAACTACAAATGCGTGTAGAAGTAGACGCAGATGGCAAATCCACTCAGAATAACGCCAAAAAATGAGAATCTAATACAAATGTCAATAGAAGGCGTGAAGGATCACGCATATGGAACGCCTATCGGTAATTCTGCAGAATGCGGGATCGATGATGACGAACCACGTATTTTGATCATCGCGTTTTTGCGTCCAGTGGAGGCCTGTTGGTCGAGCAAATTTTTGCACAACACAGTATTTTGCTGCCGGCCTTCCTCCTTGTCTGAGATTGCGTGAGTGGGGACAGTTTCAAATGAGCTGTGAGAGACAACACGAACAATCAGTGAAGTCTGAAATGTATAACTCTTGATCTGTGTGAATTCACTTTTTCTAAATCATTTGCAAACAAAGTGAAATCTAAGAGGGCAATTATTCAACAATAATTTCTCATTATTATGATTCAATTAATTATTTTACAAGTTTTCCTGCACATATCCTATTAAAGTTTATTACCAGGGTATGATTTAAACTTCCAAAACGTTTTTTTGTTTAAATTTTCATCAAGACATTTCCTGTATTCCTCTTTCTAACCCTGAAACTCTCTCTTCATTTCTCAACCAACTCTCAGCAATTCGTCTTTCTGTACCGAAGCTCAAAATTCTTCCTCCCAAACCGATTTTCTTTCTGAAAACCCTCGAGAACCTTTTCCTCGAGGCTTCTTTTTTAACGCTCCCCTCGAGAGAGCTCTCCCCTCGTTCTAGCTAGCGATGTCCCTCGTCAAATCACGTCACCGAGCTTCCTCATTGCTAGCTGGCTCTTAATAACCTTAAGCTCAGACCCCTTATAATCCCTTTCTTCGGAATTTTTCGACAGTCCAAAGCGCGCGATCCTGAAGCCCTCACCTTCAACGAAGTTTTTTTTTCTAGAACCAGGATTGTTCTCTCTTTCTTTCTTCCTGGCACTCTCCCGCCTACTAGCCAAATATGTGGGACAATAAAGCACTCAAGATACAGAGAGACTTGGGACAAAAGTGCTTCGCGTTTCTCAGGATCAAAGCGTCCAATCAGTAATTTCTCGAAGCGCTAAAGAGCATTTTTCACATGATAAGCTGGAGAGTAAACCCTGTGCGAGTCTGAGATCTACGCCAGTTGAGAGCCACATTTACTTGAGGAAGGCTCAGTAAAAAGCTTGGGCCTTCGAAGAGAAGATAAATCTTTAAGAGTCACGACGGAGCCGCCTTCTTTGTGAGCAACCTCAGCAACTTTCAATTGCAATTGCAACTGCTGCCACCCCGGCCTCTGCTGGCGCTCTGACGGACGCAGCGCACGTAAACTGTTTGTTTGCTCCTCTCGCTGCATCGCGCTCAGCAACTCGGATCCCAGGGGACGTGGGTGGGAGATCCCTGCAGCTTGTGGGATAAGTCATCGTTCCAGTCTGTGGTGTGGATCATCCCTGCAATGCACAGGATGTGTGGTCGCTGAAATTCGAGATCTTCCTACACTCCAGACAGTGTACCTATTGAAACATTTAAGATGAGGGCTTGTACTTGTAGGATACATGATCAATTAAATGTGTAGGATGGGTGATTAGTACCATCGGAAAAATAATTACTCAGAGTTGCTCCAAAAAAAGGAAAGTGCACCGATCTGAGCATCGAGCGATCATGGCATATAAGCTAAGCGTAGGATAGCGTCATTGCTAAAGAGATTCCAATCACTCTATTTTACGACAGATTCAACAAAGAAGTTCGCACAAAGCCTGAAATATACGCCAATAATGCACGAATTATCGGCAGCTCACTAAAAAACCATACTGCAGAGCTGTACGTCTCCTACTTTCACACTGGAATGCAGTAGTTGTTATTCGGGTACGCTAATAGTCGAGTAGATTCCTACGTATTCGTAAACGTTATTGGATATAAGAATAAAAATGCGCGTTACAGGACATCTGGATCAAGAGCTATAAAATTTTCATGTGGACAAAGCATGCTGTCGGAACTAATGAGACGATCGAAGTCGAAGCATCAAGCAGAGAAATTCTCGAGGGGTATCATAAGCCCCGCAATAACGATGACGTATCATATACAAAAATTCCAAAGCCCCAAAACCCTACATGAACATGAGTAATGTACATGCAATACATCTTTGACCGCTTGATGTACGAACGCTGAAGTGAGATGAATCAGGAAGCAGCTAAAACTTCGATCAAGAGATGCCCTCGAAGAGCCCTCGCTTTTGTCTTCTTAAAGTCGCAAATTTTCAAATTAATTCAAATGGCTTTGAAGAAACCCGAGTCTTTGATTGCTCGAGTCAGCAGCGCAGGAATAAAGACCAAATTTCTTACATCCCGACCTGGGAAGGAAAAGAGAATTGGAGAGTCTCTCTGAGGATTGTGGAGGCGGAGCAGGAATTACATCCGCTCCTGGAACAGCTAACCGATGATGGCTCTGAGCTGCCCCATATTCCCTCTCAGGGGCCCGTCATCCAGCATTAATGAAAGAGCTAGGATTTTTTCCTAATTTTTTTTCCTTTAGCGTCGTGTAAAAAGCGAGAAGATTTCGAGTCATTTTCGAAACAAGTTCCTCAGAAATTTGAATTCACGTTATTATTTCACCCCAAAGACTTGTAGAAAAATGAAAATTTGCTACAATTTCTTGCTCTGTTCTAAATACTGCTGATAATTATGCTGCCTTTCAGAAACACAGACTGCGCTTTTAACATCAAAGAATGCGGGAAAAAATTTCGCTCGACCTAGAGCCTCGTGGCTAATGTGGATGAGATAAAGCCTTGCAATATTGTTTTATATTGCTTGTATTATTACAACTTTCATTGGGATAAGGAGCGTCTGAAGAAAACGAGTACAGATGCGAGAAACATATTTCAAATTTTGAAAACTCTTGGAAATGGTATGAAAAATATTTCAGTAAACCGTATTCTGTAAACGTATGCTAGGATTCATCGCTTATGCTGCTTTTCATGAAAGAAATGAGTGTATTATGCATGAACTTGAAGTTATTAACTGATCTAAGAATTTCATACAAACTAGAGTTGTAGACTAGGAGGGGATCATGAAATAAGAACTTTCCTTGAACATTTTATGCCAGATCCTGATAAATTTCTTTCAGACTCCTAAAAGAGGGCTCTCTTACACGCTACGAAAACGAACTTTTCACGAGGCTAATAAAAATTCCGCAGAAAATTAAATGGATGAGAAAGATACAAAACGCAAAACAAAAAAGTTACTGCAAATAAAGTTGAGCACGTGTCGAATGAGGATAGTTAGAAATTTGCCGTACTTGAATTCGGAACACTTAAAACAAATTGCTCTTAAGTACAGAATTGACGAATAAAATTTTCTTGAACTAGCAGCTTGAACATGTAAAATAAATTTTAGTAAGTTTAGAAAAAACTTTTCGGAGCTGACTTTCGAAGAAAACTATTGCAAAACTGTAGAATGTGTAACAAATAAACATTTACAATATGGTGAAAAAAACCTAAAATTCACTGCGACGTTTGTTCAACCAAACTCTTAACGAAATTAGAACGGACATCAAAAACATCTGGGAAACTATGTTTACAAACCAAGTTCAAATAATTTGTGTTAACTTGAGTATTTTTTAAAAGTATAATTCTAAACTGCGTTAGAGAAAATTTTCCCTTGTCACGTATGCTCGAAGTGCAAAACGATCAAATATTCTACTTGAATAAACAAATAAGTTTTACAGATATCTGAAGACATAACACGGGTAGACATCAACCGATGAAACAGAAAACAGAGTACAGTTCTGTGAACATCGCAACATATCACCATGGTGGTCACAATAACTTGATGTATGCAAAGTTTTACCTTTGAAATTGACCGGTTATAAATACAACAAAAGAAAAGCTTTACAAGCATTTCAATCCCAACAACAACTCTTTTTAACGTATTTCCTATTTTGGCAGTAAACATAGATTATAATAGAATTTATTTGCCAGATTTTACCATTTCTTTAACCTTCAGGGCTGGTGTCTCCCAGTCATCTATCGTGACCCAATGTTCCATTTCCAGATATAAATTCGGCTGATTTAGCCATTAGCGTTCTAGTGGAAATAGAATATTGTTTTTGATGAATGAAGTTAGAGCTCAATTATCCAGAAATGACGCCCATATCAGCTTATTATAGAGGTCGTAAATTACTTTAATTATCTAACAAAACACTATCCTGCTATTAATTATGACTTCGGTGGTGTAATAAACATGATATTTGAAGCAATTTAATTACCAAATACAGAGTAATTCAGAGACGTGGTTGTAATGTTACCTTTGTAAGAAGCCGTATTTTGTTTGAGAAACTTTCTCAGATGGGACGTCGTGTAACTCGCGAGGAAATTCCAGCTAAAAGTTCAGTATAGACAGGTGACTGCGTAAGACACTGAGCTTCTCAGCTAATGAACTGATTAATTAACAAACTCAATAATTAAGGGACCATTCCACCAGCACGTCCAATTTACCGGGAAAAAATGTCGTGTTAGCTCTGCCCTCATCTGTGGAATTCCGACGACATGTTCCGCGAGGGAAAGTAGAGCACGATTTGGCATTCAGGCGTTCCTGGTTCATTAGAATAAGTTAATTTGGCGGGCCAGCATCTCTTCGGAAGTTGGCCAAGCTCGAATAGGACCACCTCTTCGTCTGGCTTCCTTGTCTTGTGAATGGTAGGCGCGCTGTTATGAATGGCAGAACTCTGATCTGACTCTGCGAGGCAGAGCTATGGTCTTGATTGTGAGCAACATAACTGTGCAGGGCCTTGATATGTGCTTTCTTGATTTTTGAGCGCAATGAAGCCACACTCTGTGCGCGTAACTTTTAGGGCAAGGCGAGGTCGTGGCCTGTCTTTAAGGGCAGATATAGGTGCCTTAAACTTGGCCGGCCAAAGTTTCGGCAGTTGTATAAAGGAATGAGGTCAAATAAATCACAGTTCCACAAGATATCTAACAAATCTTTGCTATGTTATTTGGGTAGGAATGGTTTAATCTTTTCTAAAATACAAAAACACGTGAATAGTAGTCAAAAAATGCCGGTAAAGTCAAGGGTCACTAGTTGCGCTAACAAAAAAAATCTACTTCCAATCCTCAAGAGCTAAGAATGTGAAAACGTAGTCACGTAAAATCATCACTGATTGAAAATGATGGTGTGCTGATGAGAGGTTTTGAGGAAGCAAATGAAAGTTGACGAGATGTCATGTAACGGCTCTTCGTCAGTGTAGTTTACAGGTCTGTTAAGATCAACAACATACCATTCACTGTTGGCTTACAGTGCACAAGCGAGGTGACAGGTAATAGGATGTGCTGATAAGTGTGTCAAAAACGCAAGCGAAATACTCCCTGATGTCATTCTTACTACATGGCTGCGCGATCGGAATACTGTAATCGCTATACCACTACTAGAAAATTGTCATTGAGTACAGATGCGAGAACCAAAAACTCACACCACACATACTCACGCCAATCAAGTAAATTCTGTTATTGCCTCAAAGGCGTAATATGATAATGCAGGTGAAACAATAATTGCAAAACGAACGTGAGTCAGATGCCCAGGTTAGTGTGGCGGAATGACGTACTCCAGCTTGCTTGCTAGAATGATTGTTGTTATAACAACTGTATTCAGCCATTTGCGAGCAGCCAATTGAAATTCACCATCGCTATCATGAGTTCCGTCGCAACATAAAAAAAAACGATATTTCTACCAGTGATGTGAGACAATTTTAGGAGCGCAAGTAATTAGATTAGCTGGTTTCAAATTCCGAAAATTTGAAAAAACACCATTTTTGCAGCTAGCTACTCGAGTGTGACTGAATTTGTGTCAGCACTTGTCAGCAAGGACAGAAAATCTGCTCAGTAACAGCAATCTGCCTTCAATAGTGAGACGGCGATCATCCTTCATTGTCTATCGTGAAGCTGGTAATAAATGTTTTGGTACATGTTTTTTCTTTCAGTGGCGTGCGGAATTGAGCAGCTCACTTGGAACATAAATGATTCTGACTCCTAACTAGTCCAGCACCCACGATATTTTCACCTGAGTTTCAGCAGCTTAACTTGTTACTGTAACTCACGAAGAAGACATGTAAAAAGGTTAAAGAAAGAACTTTTCTATTAATACTCACTTAGTTTGTACTTTACTCACTCACTCTTCTTAGATTGAGAAGCAGAAAAATCATTTTTTCCGACGCGATTGTAGTAATATCGCGATCAATGACGAGATTATTTTTTTTCAAATTTCGCCTGCTTAATATAAATAGAAAGGAAATAGACCCTAAATTTGCACACCCGTCTTCAGCACGTGCGTTGCAAGGTTAGTTACCTCTTACCGCATTTACTTTTTGTCACAAGTTGCTTTTAGCCAAAGCCCAACGTTCTCGGTCGCTGCAAGTTGCGGCGAGGGAATGCAAATCAAACCGATTGTATTCTAAGCAGGAAATCGCTCTGTCAACTTTGACTCGCAAGTTCGGGATCTTGCTGCGTCTAGACTTACAAAATTCTCGTCGGCTTAACAAATAAAAGACGGCGATGTTGCCTGCGAGGCCTGCCTTCGTTCCTAAGCCTTCTGCCTGCCACAAGCCAACACAGCTCTCTCGGCACAGGTTTAGCAAAACTGTATTTCTACAGCACAATGCCCATCATCCTACCCTTTCCTCAGCGGTTTCTGATTTTTTTCTTGTGAGCTAAAAACTTCAAGCGTGAAAGACTCTCTGAATTAAGCCACCGTTATGTATTGATATATCATTACCGCCGATATGTGTGCGTTTAAGCAATTCACGAGCAACTTTTACTTGGTTTTGTTGTTGCTACGATGACACTAGGCTTAAGTTTTTTAAGCTTGATTCTCTACCAAATATTAGGTGATGATTTGTTGGACATCTGCATGACTTAGAGATATCGCACTCAACCTGGTAGCAATTTCAGCCCGGGTCGTTGAGTAATACAAGCAAACAAGTTTTAAAATTAAACTCTGTTGTGCGTTTATGTAAAATGTCCGCTTCGTTGAAATCAAAACTCGGGATTCAGTTCGTGTTGAAATTCCTGCAAAAATACATGCAAAGCCTTCTAAACGAATCTCGAATTATTTTTATCAAAGTAATAATCACACCATGTAATCAAGTAAAATCTTTTATATTATGCGATTTCAACTGATTTCAAATAAAATTGATTCTAACTTTCTTCTAGAACGAACTATTATCATTTGGCATGTAAAAAAAGCTGATGCTCTTATAACTTATCCCTCGAATTCTGGGTGAACTCGTTAATCCATCAGTCTAGCGTGTCATTAGGTTGATTTTACAAGGATAAACATAATTGTATGCCTCATAATAAAGTTGATGGATACTCTAGAAGTCGCTGAACATATTTGGGCCCACGGGTAGCCATAATCTTATATGTAAGTTCTGATAGTCTCAGGAAACAATCTTCTTGACGTATCACTAGTGGTAAATAAGTTGTTTAAATTTCTCAAAATTGTCTATATCTTCGTTCACGTTCAAGTGCACGTCTTCTAGAATACTTAAAAGAGATTAATTACAAGTATATTCCTAATGCGTGATCTTACATTAAATATTCAGCAAGTTTTTAAAAGGTCAACACAGTACATCAATTGACTTGACAGTATTCTACGTTCGTAAAAATTCATTTTTTAAATCATAGTTAATGTTATCATGAAAAGTATCAATTTGTTTTTGTTGACAGTAATTTTTTAGATGTTTCACCAATTGTGTAAATAATTGTAATCTATGTCAAAACAAAGCAAAAAGAAATTGTCACTCATCATTAATGCATTAATTTAGAACGAACAAATATTCTATAATAAACTATACTATACTAAATTCAACTTAACCCAGCTTTGAATAACACTTCTGAAATCATCTTCTCAAAGTTTGATAGGCACTAATTAGTTTTCGACACTGACGAAATGTACTCACATTTGTGCCAGTGTAACGTAAATGTGCTCACATTTGTGCCAGTGTAACGTCAATGTGCTCACATTTGTGCCAGTGTAACGTAAATGTGCTCACATTTGTGCCAGTGTAACGTAAATGTGCTCACATTTGTGCCAGTGTAACGTAAATGTGCTCACATTTGTGCCAGTGTAACGTAAATGTGCTCACATTTGTGCCAGTGTAACGTATATGTGCTTACATTTGTGCCAGTGTAACGTAAATGTGCTCACATATGTGCCAGTGTAACGTAAATGTGCTCACATATGTGCCAGTGTAACGTAAATGTGCTCACATTTGTGCCAGTGTAACGTATATGTGCTCACATTTGTGCCAGTGTAACGTAAATGTGCTCACATTTGTGCCAGTGTAACGTCAATGTGCTCACATTTGTGCCAGTGTAACGTCAATGTGCTCACATTTGTGCCAGTGTAACGTAAATGTGCTCACATTTGTGCCAGTGTAACGTAAATGTGCTCACATTTGTGCCAGTGTAACGTAAATGTGCTCACATTTGTGCCAGTGTAACGTAAATGTGCTCACATTTGTGCCAGTGTAACGTAGATGTGCTCACATTTGTGCCAGTGTAACGTAAATGTGCTCACATTTGTGCCAGTGTAACGTAAATGTGCTCACATTTGTGCCCGTGTAACGTAAATGTGCTCACATTTGTGGTAGATCGTTGCATTTAATCTGCTCGCAAAACTGAAATTTTTACTAAATTTTCTAGTATAAGAAATCTTCAACAATTTTTTATGATATTTCGTTAATCAAAAAATTTTCATGGAAGAACTTCAACGTCGGCAAGGTGCGCTTCAAACAGTACACACGTGCGCGAAAATGAAGAAGTAACTAAGCTCTGTACTTAAACTGAGAAAAAATTTCTCGTTTTAAATCAAATTAGGTGGTATAATTAACCTTTATTTTCAGCATTTCGTCAGCGTAACTCAGAATATTTACAAAACTCTGATGAACAAAACAGGCGTTTACCGAGAACATCATCGCGCTTTGCACGTAGTCGAGCGAGTGCAGAGCTGAACAGTCACGGTGTGGGCTGTTCCTCAGGTGTGCGCGCTTTTCCCTAGAGCTTGTGACTGTACTCTCATTGCAAGTGTATTTGTTGAAACAGTTTTCCTTTTATGCAAGTGTTTTTTTCTAGCACATCCACGACACTCATCAAGTTGTAAGCATGTTGTTAGAGATATTTTTCTAATCTCAAGCTTCTCGTTTTAAATTAATCAGGGATTTGTGTACAACTAGGGAAACTTTTCATTATGGAGAAATCAACTAACCACATTAACAAAAATGCATCGCTAGGCTCAAAATTGAGTTTGTACGCAGTAAAGGAACGAAATAAAATAAAATCATCATTAAGATGAAAATAAAGGCGCTCGAGCACCTAAATCTATGACTAACACCGACTGAACATGAAAGGAGTCCGCCGGCAATTACGAACGCTGCGGTCGACTTTAGAAGTAGAGAAGACTACCTCAGCCTCAGACCGCTTCCAACGCCCTGATATTTGCCTCCGGTCGTGCACAGCTGTACAATTGGGAGCCGGTCCCTGACGATTTTTTGGCTGTAATATTGAAAGCGAATTTGGAGCCCGTGTCTTGAATTGACAATCCATGAATTGCTGAATTCAAGTCCCCTGGATCCATTTTCGAACTAGAGTTTTTCGAGTCAGTAGGGTGATTCGAAGAGGAATCTAATTTCCGTAAACATTAAATTCGGGACAAAATTGCAACATTATGATTTGTATTTTCATACTTGGAGCAGAAATGTGATCTAGTAATTGTGTTGAGCTGCATTCTTGACACTGAGGGAATTTTAACCCCAAATTTGTGCAAAAATATGTCGTTGGAATATGCAGTGTCATTGCCCATTGTGTCTGTCGCAGAAGAATGGTGGAATAGGTTACGTAGGAGGTGAAAAATTGAGTATTCAAGTTCGAGATGACTCCATTGAACGTTGAAACTAACAATCGACGAAGTTAAGCAGATCATTAACATTAGGTGTATCTACCTGTGAGTTCAGGGTATTGAACGATTTTTCTGAGCGAGGTGGTGAAGCTTTGTGTAGATCTACAGGGTAGGTGAAAAGTTTTAGCTAACGTCATGCGACGGCTTTAATCTTTAACGCACTCACACAACTGATATTTTCCTGCGTAAGGCAAAAACAAGCAAACAGCAGTAGTCACCGCGGCCACGTTTTCATCTTTCGCATTCCCCAGAGGGGATTGCCTGCCTCGTCTACCAGTCACGCGACACCTACAGCAACAGTTGAATGTTCCCATTGTTCGTCCACATTCTCCCTGAGGCACCATGCATACCTGATGACAGTAAGGCTTCCTCTGTTTCTTCTTATTTCCCCACGTTACTCGCCTGATGGGTTCTGGAACATTAAATCTATACGTACAGTTTCAATGTTGAAAGTAAATATTCGCTGGTCCTTGAACGGTATCACTTTCTGTCACTCAAATTTGCCGAAATAATTTGCTTGCATACTTGTGTGATAGCATCCTTGCCGGAGTTTACTGGACAACTTTTTTTTAATAGTCTAATGATTGCATACATCAAAATCAAACTGCCGTCAGGAGAAGGGACGTTTAGTTCAAGTATAGGTTTATTCACCAACTTTGAATACTCTATAAATAATTATGGAATCGAATGATTGATCTAAGAAACAGATCAACGAAAAATTCCTAAAACAGTAAATGTCGACCTAATATAACGATCAATTGAACAGAAGATGTTTATCCTCAAAGAAAAATATTTGTTCCGTCAAATTATTCATTTAAAATAACTTCAAATAAATTATGCATTGTTCAGGAAGAAAAACCTTCAACAAAGTGACAACTTTTCTATTCTAAATCACGTCAATTGCGAAGCAACAATAGTATGTTAATACTATTTGATGACGTTAAAATACAAACAATTAAAAAGGTAGAGCTCTATCGACGACAGCGAACATTGAGACTGAGTACAAGATGTCTGGTTTGCCTTCGAAAGAAAATTAAAAAAATGAGAAGAATAACAAGAACAAAACATTTCAGAATGCCATTAGTGGTACAGGGTCAGCGGTCAGTCCCATAGTACGTGGGTAATTAAAGTATGCAATGCACTCGGAAGTTAGAACAAATTTTATAACGCTGAACTGAAAGTTTTGGAACGGAACTTTGGTTGTAGCATTAATTAATTCCAGCGAAAAAAATGGAATCACGTCCAGGAAAATATTTTAGATAAAATCTCTTCATAAAGATAAGCATAGTTTAAAAAGACAAATTCACTTCAGACTTCCTTTGAACCAACTAAATTTAATCATGCTCCGATTTTACACGTAGATTATCGAAGCCTTGTAAAAACGATCATTAATGAATAAAGTTGTTTCAAAAAACGATGTGTTTCACAGCGCAGCTAATAAGTAAAACTCAATGAGCCTAAAGCTGCTCAATTACACAGAGCATATCACGCGGACTTAACAGAAGCCCAACACAAACCTTGCTCAATAAAAGCCGATATTTGGCGCGTCTTTCTCGCGACCTCTGCCAACATTTCTCGATGGCGGTGGCGAGGAAATGTGCTTCCTTTAAAGGAAGGGCGCCTTTCCTCTAGCAGCCGATATCGATAAATATAACCAGCTAGTCCGTAGCTCTCTATTAAAAGCTCTAACTATAAGTTAACGCCCCATGCAATAATGACGGAAACTGAAAACATACAAGCGCTTGAGGTGAAAAATTATTCGTGAAGTGCAGTATATTTTTTCCTGTAAACTATGTCTATGTTTAACTTGGAAATGATCTTATAAGATTTTTTCAGCAGCAAACTTCACGCAGAAGTCTTCTAAGTTTTGGAATATTTGAATTTGAAGACAGTGGCGCACACAGAAATGAAGGGCTATAGTTGTTTGAGATCCTCGTGTGAGAAATGGTGATGCTCATTGATCAATTGGTGGAGTCCCTGGACATTAAACTGAGATGTTTGTCCAGTGAAACTATCTTTCATTTGAGATCACCGTTAAAACTACGTCTTTTCGTTGAACTTTTATTCATATTAATTGTTCCATTCGGGCTTCAGTTGTTAGACCAACGTAAGAGATGTAAAAATGAGCAAGTCAGAATGAAATTACACTCAGATACGCCAAAGATGACTTCACTGCCATACATACACCCAACGTTAGGGAAATATCTTACCTTTATGGTAGCGTTTGATAT
>JACJUY010001712.1:54926-68113 GCA_014220935.1 Platorchestia sp. MABIK | reverse complement strand
CAATTATGAACGAAAAATTACGTGCTGTAAAACTTTTTCGTTTGGAATAAAAACTTTTCATCACAAATTTATTGAGATTCTTGAAATTTTAGTCATAATATACAACGGAAAGTATTTTTTAATTTTACTGTTTTTGCGGTTTTGAGTGTTACAAACCGGACTGACGAATATTCTCTGTAAATGCGGGGTTTTCTACAATACAAGCTTATCAAGAGACGTATGTTAAGGAAGTTCAGCTTGATTTGCTAAGTTTATATTAACGTAGAAAAGGCATACAGTCATACATATAAAATAACTAACACTTAGCTCAGAAAAACTTATAAAAAAGTAAAGAATTCGTTTCTCTGTCATGAAGTTGCTATTTACTAATCGAGATAAAATTCTGCAAAATAAATGAACTCGAAAGTTAAATTTTGCTTGACTTCATTCTGAAAATTTACTCAATTATTTCATATTTAGGATTGAAATTTAATTTAAGAACAATATGAAAAATACTTTCTTATAGTATTTTACGTTGAACCTATTTTAAACCATCGTCATAGTGTAAAAAATATATTCACGTCAGTCGAGAACAACTTCATAGGAATAGTCCTTTTCCATGAAAAATGACAATACTCTTTTTAAGTACTTAAAGTTTAACCTTTTTTAAACCGTCGTCTGAGTCTAAAAAATATATTCACATCACTGGAGAATCATAGGAATAGTCATTTTCCATGGAAAATGTCTGTGCGAATTCGACTGAAGCTCGGCGGTCGCATAGCGAAGTTAAAAATTGCAGTAATGCATGGACGTTTTTTCCCTCCAGAACCTTCGAATTAATTAAGAGAAGTCCCTCGCAAAATAGAAGCTTCCAGCATTTCAGAGAGAACGAGCCTGGAAGTCGGATTGGTTTCGTTTTCTGTGGAGATTCTTTCGTGCCGCCGGCTTGCTTGGCCGGCCTGCAGCCGGCATGCTCCAGATGTGAAGTTAAACAAATTCGAGAATCTGGCTTTCATTTTACTTGAGTAAAGTTCAGGCGAATAGGAAATAAAATATATGTTCTTGTGGATTTAGATCGTTCAGTTCTGTTGTTTTGTTTAAGATTTTTTTCGTGTCTGAAGTTGTGTACCGTTGAAATTGGTCGATTAATAATATGCTACTATGTTATTCTTCTAATCATTTACTGGCTAACGATGTCAAAATTAAAAGGAAAACTATTCAGTTCTTGATTCAGAGTTTTTATGAGCGCTATTTTTATCTGAACACATTGCCACGAGGCTGCATTCGCCCTTTTTATCAGATTTTATTCACATTTTGTTGAACTTCGTAATCGAATTTGCACCCGTGCCAAAAAATTCACTGGGCTAGGTTTTTGCATTCGAATATGATTTAAAACTACATTTAAAAGTGAGTTTAGCTGCAGTGACATTGAAGCGACTTGTTCGGCTTTATTTTAGCTATTTCTTAAATAGAGCTGGTGGGATCACTCTTTTCTAAAAAATACTGAGTGTGTTTTTGCTTTTCAAATTTTGAGTCACTTAAATTGAAAAGGGTGAATGATCAAGCAGTACAAATAGGTCTTCTTGCAATTTTGCCCTGACCACAATACTGAATCAGTACTTGTGTACTTACATAAATCTTAACATTTTACAATAATTTGATGCTCATTTCGTGCTTTGCCGGCATCCCCGGACCAGCTTCGTTTATCGACAAAATGTCAACAGGAAATAAATTAAGGTCTCGTCCTCTAATCAAGGCGTCAAAGACGATGAACAAACAAGCAATTACACGAGACAAAACTTCTATTGCAGAAAACCGTGAACAATTGAATCGCTGAGAACTATACGATCGTTTCTTTGCTACGTTCTGTCAAGTCTCATTTTCTTTCGTGAGAGATACAACGATGAGAATTCTGCGTGAAGCTGAGATAAAATCCATTCATGTAATTGCAATGTTTTTTGTTAATTTTCTGAGTCTTTATATAAAAAGGAAAACAAGTGAACTTTAACAATGAATCTAAGCTCTAAATTTCTTAAGATTCTATCGAACGACGATTTTTCAACACACTTTTCAAACGCGATGAATCGTCTTTTTCAACTGCGATGAATCACCTTGCTGTGTGAACAAAACATGGATCAGAAATCGAAGGAAAGAGTGGGAAGAGAACCTACATGGCTGAAGGAAGATATGACCTGAAGAGAGTGCAGAAAAGAGCAGGGCGGGGAGACCTGTATAACTGTGTTTGGTGGTTGCCATGGTGACCATAACGAGCTTCCCTTCTCAGCCGTTTCAACGTCCGCCTGTGCCGTCGCTCTGATAGTCGTGAGGAATGTCAAACTTGCTATAATTTACTCAACTTGCACACACTTGCGCTGATTTTAATGACAGTTCGGAAAAATATTTTTTTTATGGTTAATCGAGCGACAGAATAGATTTTAGATCTGGGTAACTGCCAATGAATACTGTATACGTGCTTGTTTTTAATCTATGAAGTTCAAAACGGTAGAATAAATTACTAAAAAATTGTTTGTTGCTGGTTTGGAATTTGTGTATGCAGAATTAGTAATTTGAGCATTGTAAAGATCGTTGTGGAAAATTAATTTACCCTCTCTACTTTGTAGTCACGAAACTTGTGGAAACAGAGGTTTTCGATAATGTTCTCGACCATTTTTACAACTTTTCAGCGAAAAACAGCGCGTTGACCTCGGGAAACAATTAGGACGTAAATCCATGTCTTATCTTCATTTTTTAGCAGCATTTTTAATTAGGAGTATGATATTACTAATGTCAATCAGTAAGATAGAAAACATGGTAGCAGAAACGATTTGAATGTCCCATCCGCGGGCTGCTTCTCCAGGGCCGTGCGCAAATGAAAACAAAATGTACAAACGAATAAAAAAATTAGTCTACTTATAGTATTAGCGCTATTAGTGTTAAAATCACTAATACTTATGAATAATGTTATTCCTACAAATTTTATTAATCTCAGATAGTAAGTCATTCATTCCCATTGCCACAATGAACATTTGCATTTCCAAAATAAAAATTTGCCTTTCCATAATAAACATTTGAATTTCCTTAATTAAAATTCCCACAATAAACATTTGCGTTTCCATAACAAATAGGGAAATCCATTACGATGTCCTCATGGGACCGCGAGCTGCGACGCTGCATGGCGACGCTACGGGAGAGGTGAAATCAGAGAAAAACCTTCCAGTGGAGCATGAAATTGTCGGAGCTGTCATGCACCGCCGCCCGGAGTGCGTGCGGCACTTGAGGCGCTTGGCGCCTTCTTTACGAGAGCGTAACCGTGACACCGTGAGTCACGTGCTGTGTTGTGTGTGTGTCACGCACGCTGAACTTTGACCGGACTCACGATGCGAATTGATCGAGCTCTGATTATCGCGCTTAGAAACGAATACTTCAAATCGATATTTTTCTAACACATCTTCTGTGCTACTGATGTTTCTCTGTGAATATTGCGTGCCGCAACTTGTATTACATCTGTCCAATTGGCACCGTTTATCTCGAAATTTTTGAAATTTCGTGTTTGTTTCTTGACAGGGTTTAAAGTTTAAAAGCCAATTAGCGTTGATGTCTCATAGTTTTTGAAACACATTTCATGAAAAAAGTTTCCTAACATTTACTTGCGCCCTCCTGAGTTACCTGATGCGTACATGCGAGGTGTGTAGATTGTGTGTAATACATACATACGTACAGTGGAGCTTTTTACCGCACATAGATTTGAATATTCGCCCAATAAAATAACTCACGTTCTTTTTCGATCATTTTTGAATGCGTTTGTTCTCGAAAGGCACTAAATTTACAAAGCATTGTTATGGTTCAAATCACTGTCTAGTAAATTATAATGGTTAGAATTGGAGAGGCCCGAAATAAGTTTTAAGATGTTCGGTCATCACATGTTTTAGTATATCAAGAAATCAGACACTAGTGCTATTGTATAGTTATGATATAATAATAGCCGTGTGTTCACTAGTCTGCGTGTGAGTACATTTCACCTGTCACGCTTTCAGAATTTGATAGCCGTATTGTATATTGGCTTCACCCTTCTCCCTCTTACTTTCAGATCTTTATTTGTCATTCATCAGTAAAGATTCACAATTTACGTTTATATCGAATGCTAGTGTGCGCAACCCGTCAAAAATGTCCGGGCTCGATATTTTCTCTAGACGAATTTTCCAGATGGGGATGGCAAACAAATATATCCATCCTAATACTAGCCGCGATTAGAATATTCTTGTATTTGTGCACTGGTGAAACTCGTATCACAGATACGGTCATTAATTAAGCGTCCTTTAAGAGTGTGAAAGAGAGATGGACCAACCAACAAAGACGGGCCAACTAATTTGATTTATTCATTGAGATTCCCATTGTAATAACAATACGCGCAAAAAATTCATAAAGTTATTAATTTATTTATAAAACTTAGGAGACACCTACGTTTTATTGTATATTAATGGATGATAATTGATGATTGATAATAGAAAGCTGTTACTAGTGACGTGTCTCACAAACTGGTATTGCAATAAATCTGAACTTTTGATCCCTCATCCGAAACCAGGAGGAGCAGAGGAGAAGAGAAAGCATTGGCTGCAGATAAAGTGAAGTTCACACCCCGTGTCGTCGTCTCTTCACATCTCATCTAGTAAAGCCGTTGTGTATTAATGCATTTATATACATATTTATTAATTTTTGGTTTGTAACACGGTGGAGGAAACAAGGTGGTTCAAACCAGTCTTTTTTTCGTTGACGGTGTGGTTTGCTGACGCCACGGCAACGAACCAATTGCAACGCTCAAATTGCATCTGGTGGCACTGCTGCCCCCAAATCTGGCTCCACTATTGACCTAACGACATTGCGTTTTGGTGACGTCATAAAGTTGGTTTGAAATAAAGCCTTTATATTGGCTAGCCAAACAAGAGGAGGTGTATTTTCTCCCGTAGAAATGACCCTACCTTGTTTCCTCTACCGTGGTTTGTAACCATCAAATATTTTAGTTCAAGAGCTGAGAAGTGTGTGATGAAGGTATCTGTGATACAAGCTTCACTATATCAAGGGTTGAATAAAATATTTAAATTATGGTTATTACTAGGCAAGATATGCACTTCTCATCATAAGTTTAGGACCAGTTAAAAACTAAAAATAATATTTTTCATGAATATATTTGAAAGTCTTCTTACTGAAGTTTACTCATTTGTAATCATGAAAGATGAAGGATAAGGAAGACAAACAATTTGTGTCCAATGAATTTCAAGAAAAATCCCGTTATAAATGAGCTACTTGCAACGGAATAAAAAATTTAAGACGAGGTCTCTTTGCAATTTGAATTTAGAAAAATTTATTGATTTCACTTCGGGCATCACAGTGTAAACAGTCACTATGCCCGAGGCCAGCAAACTTTCCTCCTTTGAACTTGCGGAACTTAAAAAAAAACAGAGTCAGGAATGGAACTGTAAAATGAAATGATGGCAGAAAAAAAAGTATTTCACTAGCTTTGAGTAGGAGAGCCTATAGGAGAGTGTTGTCTGCAAAGATAGGGGACGATATTTGAGACAGATTAAGGCACTTACTGATACCGGTTTCTGTCCAATAAATATTTGGTGACACCTGAGGAATAAGAGTTGAAGAATAAAAAGCACACACTGGGGCCTCGTCTGCTTCCATGGCACTAAGGAGACCGCTTAGTCATAGCCAGGGAGAGCCAAAAATGGGACGTTGAAAAGAGTCTAAGAATTTGTTTAATGATGAAAATATGTAACCTAGACACTCCTGATGGATTTAACGTTATTAGTATGACAAAGAGTGGCTGTCTGAAAATTTTTTACGCGCCTCAGGGATGCTTTTTTCCGCTGGATGTGCAATGGATCTTCAGTTTAAGGAGGGACTTCAAACAGCGACTGTTCATGTAGACATGATGCTGTTCATGTAGACATGATGCTGTTCATGTGGACATGATGCTGTTCATGTTGACATGATACTGTTCATGTGGACATGATACTGTTCATGTAGACATGATGCTGTTCATGTAGACTTGATGCTGTTCATGTAGACATGATGCTGTTCATGTGGACATGATGCTGTTCATGTAGACATGATGCTGTTCATGTAGACATGATGCTGCTCATGTAGACATGATGCTGTTCATGTTGACATGATGCTGTTCATGTAGACTTGATGCTGTTCATGTAGACATGATGCTGTTCATGTGGACATGATGCTGTTCATGTAGACATGATGCTGTTCATGTAGACTTAATGCTGTTCATGTAGACATGATGCTGTTCATGTAGACATGATGCTGTTCATGTAGACATGATGCTGTTCATGTGGACATGATGCTGTTCATGGAGACATCATTTGTTTGGTGTCTGCATTGAAAGGATTAATGCATGGAAAATTCAGGAGGTATTTTTTTTTTGCCTTTTTTGATAATTTATTCTAGAAAGTGTACCTTCAGAATTTGTGCTAAAAGTAAGTAGTTCTTCTTGCGATTCAAAATGGAATGCACAACGAACGCAATCAAGCTTGCCTTGGAGGGGCTTGGGACAGACACCTCAAAATGAATGACAAATTTACCTTTATTTAGGCACTTGAATACTGATTTACTTTACGGTGCCCAGTATTACTTCAATGGATATTTAGGCACTTAGATGCTGATTTGCTTTACGGTGACCAGTATTACTTCAATGAATATTTAGGTATTTTACTGCTGATATAATTCAGCATCAATCGTTATTACTTCGGTGAATATTTAAGTATTTTAATTACAATTTAACTTCACATCAACCAGTATAACTTCAGTGAATTATAATTGCGTTTTACTGAATTCTATGAATATGATGAAATTCATTCTTTCTGTAACGAATGGTTGTTTTTCCTGTTTGCTGTTAAACTAGCAGCCTTATAATGCTTACAAGCGTTATTCTTACTGAACGTGTTAGCAACAACAACAGTAAAATGATTTAATAATAACATAATTAGCGACATCAACTAAATCAAAGAACAGGTCCCCAACAATGATGATGACACAATTTTTGAATTTTATGCCTGACAACCTTCGTTCAACAAGAATTATCTTCTTTATAAAAGCGCGTAATAATGAGCGGGTTTCAATGCAGCTCTGATGATCAATTCGAGCAGAAACAACGAGCATTGTGAACACTCGTTTAAAATTTCATTCGTTCACTTTGAACTTTCCTGATCAATGATCGAGAGAGCTGCTTTTGATGTATAGCAGTGATCGTTGCAACGCCATAGTGAAGTGTCATAGTGGAGTTGCTACAGTGAAGTGTCCCAGTGGAGTTGCTGTAGTGAAGTGTCCCAGTGGAGTTGCTGTAGTGAAGTGTCCCAGTGGAGTTGCTATACAGTGAAGTGTCCCAGTGGAGTTGCTACAGTGAAGTGTCCCAGTGGAGTTGCTGTAGTGAAGTGTCCCAGTGGAGTTGCTATATAGTGAAGTGTCATATTGTGGTTGCTACAGTGAAGTGTCCCAGTGGAATTGCTATAGTGAAGTGTTCCAGTGGAGTTGCTATAGTGAAGTGTTCCAATGGAGTTGCTAAATAGTGAAGTGTCCCAGTGGAGTTGCTATATAGTGAAGTGACCCAGTGGAGATGCTGCAGTGAAGTGGCCCAGTGGAGTTGCTGCAGTGAAGTGTCCCAGTGGAGTTGCTGCAGTGAAGTGTCCCAGTGGAGTTGCCGTGCAGGATACACTGATCAAGTTCATTTCTATTCTCATGGAGCTAATTAAGATTTGATTGCAAAGGCCCTAACTCCGTTCTGTGACATAATTCTTTCTTAGTAAAGTTCTCTGAACACATTGTGTTTTCAGATTTGGTAATTGAATTAATGCAGTGCTTCTCAGTATCTGTCAATGATTTCTTCGAAAACATTCCTATGTTAAATGTAGTCGTAAAGTCTCTGGTTATGTCAATATATTCCATTCCTACTTTTAGTCTTTTTTATCGTCGCAACGTAGCTTTTGAAGCATGTTAAAATTTGTACTATTCATGACAATTTATTTCGGAGGTAGAAAATATGAAAATGCTGTTCTCTGGGATGTCTTTTAAATAGACTTGCGTGGCTGCTATTTCTTAAAGGACGAGTACTTTTCAGCACTTAGCTTAAAGTCTTTTTTGCTGAGAGGCTTTAATGCTCCAAGAAATTGAAGTAAGATTATAACGCACAAACAAAACATTAGCATTTTCAGTTGATGTATAAGTATAGGAAAATTGAAAGAGAACAGTATTCACAGGAGAGACAAGTCAAATTTTTTACAAAAATGCAACAGATGAGCAAACTGCATCGACCGCAGGAAGGGTGATCAAGCCGTGATCGAGATTTTTCAAACTTCAGCGTTTCCCATTGAATCATTGCTTCCAAACTCAGTTGTGAAGGCTTAAAAGGGAAAAATTACTGAAAAATGAGCATCATCATATCTAAAAGTTACTTTATCATCAGCAATACGTATATTCTGCGCCATGAGTTAGTTGTTGAAATCAGCAGTCGTTTTCTTTAAGACTTCAATAATGTGTTTTAAATTAAAAACTGCCAACGGTATGAGCGAAAAAGAAAATGATATTTTTTGAAATTAATTATCACACCGGCATTTCATATTCGAGTTAATGCGTTCTAGTATGCTTCTTCCTCTCCAATGCCAATAAATAGTGTAAAGCAACGTTCAAACCTTGACTATTTCTCCTTAAAATTTGCGTGAGCAATGACGCTGTATTCGAGGATGTATTTAAAATTCAAGGCTTAAAACAACTGACCCCATGCGCTTAAATTGGTGACATGTTTGCAAAGCTCAGTGACATCCTGCTTAGTGCTCCTCTCTTGCTTTAGTTTTTTACATTTCGCTCCGCATCCAAAAGATAGGATCGTCGTTGAGCAGGAAGACAAGAATTATAAAGAATTACGTGGCGTTGCAATTCGTAAGCAGTAATCTCATTTCACGACAGACGAAACTTCCGTCTCGGCGTGCAGAACACTGGCGCTAGATGATTGAAGCATCGACAAATCGCCTTTTGCTTCCCCTTGGATCTGAAACTTCGTCTGCGCTTCTTTTCTTGCAGGAATAAGCTGGCATTTTGAATGAGAGGGGAGATGAGTTCTGTATTGTTAATCGATGAATTCTCTCCAACAACTGCTGATGACCGTCATTCGTCCGCAGTTAGCATGATATATATATATGATACAAAAGAGACTTTTTGACAGTGTTGCTTTGACTCCCAAATCTTAGCTAAGTCCATAAATTCCGAACCTTTGTGTTAAGTCTAGGTTGTTGTGATCCATTTTTATGTACCAATTTTTACGAATAAACTATTTTTCTTTCTTCTTTTTCCTTTCTAAAAAAATATGTACTACTTTTAATGCATTTTCGACATAGGGATGTAAATGCTAATAGTGTTTCTCAGTGAAATTGATGCATAGAAAAATTGTGCCTGGTGTAACAACAGAATAAAAAAATGAATTATTCGGTTTAGGTGCAGGAGAAGAATTCGCAGAGCAGTCTAAAAATTGAGGGCATTGCGTTACTTAAATCAAGTTTCGTGTCTTGCAATGCTGGGGTCGTATTTCACCTTTTAGCATCTAATATTATTGAGGAGATGTCGATACGCCTCTGCTAGCTCCATTTCCCTTCACAAATCTAAATAATTTTGGTCCTCCACTGTGATCACACTGAAATTTTCTTACGTCCAAATAATATTTCCTTGATGTGTTCTAAGTTCTAACACCAAAGAAATTATTTTGCCCCTTCTGAATTGATCACAACAAAAGAAGTTGAATTGTTGACGGGCTGTGAAACTTGCAACCTAATAGCTTGATGCTCGTGAGTATCTTTTACTGCGACACCGATGATGTTAGAGGAAAACTCCACTTTTCAAAAAGAATATTTTACAGCCCTCTTAATAAGACGGCACCTCAAAGACTCAGAGTAAAAATTACCGCTGCCCTTCATGAAAGTTGAAGTGTCTCTTTTCAAGTGTACAGGTCACACTTCGCTCAGAATTATTTGAATTGTGATGTTTAAGTTCTGAGGGCCGGGCGAGTACAGGTCCGCTCGTGCTGCTCTGCGAGTTGCGGGCCACTTCGGTGGCGGAGCAATTTTAGTGAGGGGAGAATCAGTCAACTCATGAAATTCAGTAACAGAAAATAAGTCAAAGCAGCACTATATTGTAAATTACTCCCACTAAGTCTCATTGGTGTTCATAATTTTTTTATTTTGTGTGGGGCTTCTCGCAAAATAAAAGACGTATCAAAAAGTTCAACTTGCAAGCTCGCTGGCTAATTAGAAAAGCGGCGAGTGAAACAGTTAAGAATAAACGATGCTGTGAAAAAAAATTATGTTGGATAGAAGGATGTTAAAGTTTTTTAATAATTTACAGTGTGCTTATGAAAATTTTCCTGATTTGTTCGAGGATCTTCTTCAAAACATGTTGGAGTCCGTAGATTAGATTACAAGTTAGTTTAATTCTCCCAAGTTTGTGTAAATTACGAAAACTAAAAGGAAGAAAACAAAAGAAAAAGGAAAGAAAAATAGTTTATTTCTAATGAAGGTGCAACAAAAAGCTCATCATTGGTTTTCAAAAGATCACGAAATATTTTATTCACATGAAATTAACTTAAACGAAATGTTCGCGATTAAACTAAGGTGTAGTTCAAAAAAATTAGGCAATACGTACTTTTCTATCTTAATATTAAATGAAAATAGCAAAGTAAATTGATTCTAAAGTGAGTGGCCGTATGATTTGACGCCTGTGAAATACACGCCACGCTACAAAAGAGCAACAGTTTTCGCTTACCAAAGAGCAGAAGTTTGTTCCCGTTATTAAGAACAGGGACATGCTGAACAAGTGCGTCCACTTTGAGCGTCTTGTCTCTAATTTAGTCAATAGTGAGCCCCGCTTGGCGCCTCCTCCGTCTTATACAATGTCAGTAAATCATGCAGTCCACTTACCGTGTATGTGAACTGTTTGTTTGCCCAGTTACTGCGGTTTACTTGAACTTAACTTCTCAATTCTTTCGCCGTTTGTGGAGTACATTACATGAAGTGAACTGTTTCTGTTACCAGGAGCATATGTGGAGTTGATCAGAGTCAACGTAAAGATGCGCTGTTAATGAAAATAAACTGTTTGATTGGGTACTTTTTTGTTCTGCTTGGAAGACTGAACTTATACACAGGAAGGCTGAACTTATGCACAGGAAGACTGAACTTGTGCACAAGAAGACTTAACTTACACGATGCAAAGAATAACAGCGCTTGTTGGAACAGCTTAGTTGCATTGATAGTCAATCGAGATTGCACGCACATTTCCCACACGCGTCTCTGGGCGCATGCAGTGTTTGTTGACTCGTGCTCAAGCACCTGCAGTGCACCGAACAATTGTTGTTGTGTGTTGTTTCGTGTCTCTTTCCATCACCTGCTCTTTGCTTTCACTCGGTGACTCGAAAGTGCTTGAAATACAGCACAACTAGAATTCAGTGTGTGTATTCGTCATGGACCACTTCTTTAAAAAGCTCATTCAAATACGTGAGTTATTCTGTTTTGAATTTACGCTGACAAGAAAAAAAGTACTGTTTCTGCAGAAAAATGCTAAAGCATTTGCTGAAAGCACAGGCGAACATTTTTTCAATGAAGCTTCGTTATAACTTTGTCATGAAATAGCTTCCATTGTTTGGGCATTGTGATGAGTACGTATGGAGGATCTCGTCTCGCTGACGCGCATAACTTTAATTGCAGCTGTTCTTATCTTATGATATCAGAAGTATGCGAGCTGCGTCATGACGGACACTGCGCGCGTTGGAACGTGACTACTCTGGAAGACATCGTGCACTTGCACGTGTTTGATGATAGATACACTGTGTGTTTGCATATCATGCCTCAGGAAACTCTCGCTCGTTTGCACGTGATAGCTTACGAAACATTGCATTTTTGAACGTGATAGCATAAGAAACATTGCACGTTTGAACGTGATAGCACAAGAAACATTGCACGTTTGAACGTGATAGTGTAAGAAACATTGCACGTTTGAACGTGATAGCATAAGAAACATTGCACGTTTGAACGTGATAGCATAAGAAACATTGCACGTTTTTACACGATACACAAGAAACTACAGGATTGCACGAGATAACGTAGGAATACAGTGCACGTGTGCACGTAAGAGCATAATAACCCACTACTTGCTTGCCCGTGATAGCCTAGGAAAACATTTCGCATTTGCGCGTCGGGCTCATAAAATCACTGCGCATTGCACGAGATGGCGTAGGAAATACAGCATGTTGGCTCGTGATAATGTAGGAATACAGCATGTTTGCACGTGATAGAGTAGGAATGCACAGCACGCTTTGCACGTGTTAACTTGGGAAAACATTGGGAATTTGATCGGAATAGCGTAGGAAAACATTGCGGATTTATACGTAATAGCGTAGGAAAACATTGCGAATTTGCACGTAATAGCGTAAGAAAACATTGCGAATTTACACGAAATAGCGTAAGAAAACATTGCGAATTTACACGAAATAGCGTAGGAAAACATTGCAAATTTACACGAAATAGCGGAGGAGGACATTGCGAATTTGCACGTAATAGCGTACGAAAACATTGCAAATTTACACGAAATAGCGTAAGAAAACATTGCGAATTTACACGAAATAGCGTAGGAAAACATTGCAAATTTACACGAAATAGCGGAGGAGGACATTGCGAATTTGCACGTAATAGCGTACGAAAACGTTTCGAATTTGCACGTAAAAGCGTAAAAAAACACAACGAATTTACACGTAATAGCGTAGGAAAACATTGCGAATTCGCACGCCAAGGCTCAGAAAATCACTGCACGTTTGCACGTGATAAAACAACATCGAACTGTACGTGTGCACGTGATAAGAGACGTGATGAAGCTCCAGAATCGAGCAAGCGAGACTCGAGGAAGCCTGTCTCGCGCGTAGCAGAGATGCGTTGGTTGCTGGCGTCGCGCTCGGACGCCGCCACGCAGCTTCCGTCTTGCGGTGGCTGCAGCGCGGCTCTGCGGTTCTTAACCTTTGTGCCACCCTCTTCTGTTGCTGGTATCTGCTGTGCTGTTGCTGGTATCTGCTCTACTGTTGCTGGTATCTGCTCTAATGTTGCTGGTATCTGCTGTGCTGTTGCTGGTATCTGCTGTGCTGTTGCTGGTATCTGCTGTGCTGTTGC
>JACJUY010001712.1:6665-54353 GCA_014220935.1 Platorchestia sp. MABIK | reverse complement strand
CTACTGTTGCTGGTATCTGCTGTGCTGTTGCTGGTATCTGCTGTGCTGTTGCTGGTATCTGCTCTGCTGTTGCTGGTATCTGCTCTGCTGTTGCTGGTATCTGCTCTGCTGATGCTGGTATCTGCTCTGCTGTTGCTGGTATCTGCTCTTCTGTTGCTGGTATCTGTTCTGCTGTTGCTGGTATCTGCTCTGCTGTTGCTGGTATCTGCTTTACTGTTACTGGTATCCGCTCGACCTCTCGATGTTTCTGGAGAGAGATGAGAAGTGATTCAATGAATTCGACTTTTTGTTAAAGGATTTTGGTCTCGTTGTGCTGTTATCACAACATCTGTTTTTAGACTGGTACTTGGTCTACTCTTCCTGGGGATGTTTCTCGTAAGAGATGAACGATGAAATGGATTTGCCTTTTTATAGTTGGATTTTTACTAGCTGCGTTGTTATTACCACATCCGGTTTTAGACTGCTTCTGGCGTGAGGGTGTCACCAGCATCAGCAGGAGGAAGGAAATGTTACTCGGCAGTGAACATTAAAGAACATCTAAGGCTACAAATTCAAAGGGAAAAAATATATATCAAAGCTGTTAATAGAAGCAGGTTATGAAATTCACGTGTGTAGAAGAAGGCTGAATTTTGTATGGTCCAGTATTATTATATAGGGGATTGTTGGCAAATTATTAAAAAATAGTTTTCGCGTCCCTTCGGGTTCTTGTTCTATTCCAACATCGTCTAAGGCACAATTGCGCTTGTTTTCCATTCGCATCGACCACAACCATCATTACCAATACTGACTTCAGCTTTTTTTTCTCAAGCAACGTTATATTTTAGGATTGGATAAGAAGACTTGAATTTTTGGTTATAAAGAAAGTAATTGGATGTGATTTCTCGTTTAGGTTGGAAGGAGAGACAAAATTTTCGACTCGTAAAATCACCATTATAATTTCCAACGATAAAAATTTATCCAAGTCATCAAAAATTGATGATTTGAATGGAATTTCAATTCACAAAGGCTCGACCCTTTTAAACTTCAAAGTATTTCACGTGTCAAAAACTAAATCCCCACTCTAAAATTCAACTGATTAGTGAACAAATATTGGAAGTCAAAACAGTATTGAAGAAAAGAGAAGTTCCATCTGCTTTAGTTTAATCCCTCAACTGCGTCACAGCCCTGCTCAGTAAAGGCATCTCAGCTAACTGTAGCTTACGTCGCGAAAGCTATCATTTAGCTAAATGTGGCTAGCAGTTAAGTTCCGTTGGATAAAATTAGATCTTACCTTAGGACGTCATGCGTGTCCCATCTTTTGATGCTACAGTTTCGAGCGAGTTCAATGAAATGCGGCGAAAGCCTAATCTTAACTCAGCTGTCGGACTAATATCGATTCTTGTCCGTAGAATCCTATCCAAAAATCTACTAAATGCTGTGAATTTACGCAAATCTGGCCACGAGATTTCACTTTCACACTGAGAACACCAAGTTGTCAATTCTAATTTATTAAATCCTCGTAGTACAAGCATGTCGAATACTGCTTCTAGAAAACAAGTAAGAATTTAACACTAGATACACTGCAGAGGGCCCCGAATGTAGAAGTCGTCACGTGTCGAGAGTAGTTGGACATGCTGAAAATTTTTAGTTCTGACGTTAGTCTTATCAAATTCGGCCACCAAAGGAAGTTAATGCTTGTAGATTTGCCTTAAGCGAATTTTGGAATAAAATGTGGCAAAGTTTTCCTGAAGCATATAATTTCCCTTCATCTTGAGAAATAAATGTTCGCCTAACTTTCTTTCTAACTTTGCTATAGAATGGCAATTCGGATACCCAAAGTCAAATGAGACGATGTAGCAATTCTGCTATTTAGTTCTGCACGGCTAAGTGAAAGTGCTGAGTCATGTAGCAGGCCGTGTGAGGAAATTTCGTGTCGCCAAAAGAACCAAATCTATTTTTATGACGAACGACTATTTTATGTCGTATATTCATTTACTTTTCCTTCTAAATTCACCAGCATTCCAAGCATTTATTTAATAGTGATAAACGCAAGTTATAAAAGGTGATTGTGGCGCACAGTAATCAAAATGCGCTCTTCAGCAAAAGCACGTTCGAATCGGCTCACAATTTTCGCATAAATTTTTTCATTATCTAACTATACGCCAAACTTCACAGTTAGTCTTACCAACCACTTCAGTGCAAGCGGGTTTTCATGCTTTTAACCGTGTTATTTTTTGATCCATATCAAATATTCATCCAACACAACCTCGGTGTTTTACAGATATTTCGTGTATGGTGGCTTTTCTCGGCATTGAACAGCAGCACTCTGCACGAGCAGCGCTGTTGCTGTTTCGCAGTTCGCTCTTTGCACCACTTCATCTGAAGCTAAAAGCGTCGCAAAGCGCTCTGCAAATAAAGGTTCATGACGATCAAGTGGCAGCAGCACGCAATGCTTGCACGACGAATTGTTGCTGCACGCATTTTTTGCTGCAGGCATTTGTTACTACTGGCATTTGTTGCTGTAGACTCTTTTATAGATTCTGCAAAATACATCCGTATGTGCTATAAAATTTATCCGGGTGTGCTGTACAGGGTGTCAGTTTTATGGTGTTGGAGAGCATTGGGAGTACGCGGTATACTTGTACAGGGTGTGAAAACTAATTGCTTAGTGTTGGAAATACGTGTTGTAGTGTAGGATTAGTGTGCTGGAGTGTTGGATGTTCAGGTCGTCCAGCGGCGCTGTAATCAAGTGCGAGTACAAATTTGATAATGATAGCAAATTTGACATGGCATGTTTGATAACGTTAGACTCTTGTTCCCTCCTTATGTACGTACTCTTACAGAGATGAGATAAAAGGTTAGAAAGAAGACTACTAGTGAGGGAAGAGGTTAGTCCTGCAGGTTAGCGATACATGAACAGACGAATATTATCTATTAAAGAAAAGAGAACAATATTGTTAGGATTGTTATAAACTCAAGGTCCTTTTCACCATAAATTCGCGAATTCAGAATGTTCGATTATTTATTTTGCAACTTCTCAACCTTGTTGAATTGTGATAGTTCAATGCGTGTTACGTGCAAAGTACATAATGAGCTGAAACAACGTCCGATCATATAAAGTATTTGTCTGGGTAGTACAACTGAGATTGTTTTAATATTTTTCAATAAAAGTCCATGAAATAATACGTTAGAATGAAATTCATGTGCCTGAAGAAGGTTACGAAGTAAATAGATCCCTGCTAATATTCAGTATTGTACTTTGACGATAAGATTCATACATCTTTAGGTACACAGAGACGTTGTCAAAAGACTTCACATATTTATCTCCCCTCTGGGGGATACAACTAGGCATCGGTAGAAATTAGCACTCTCAGGAGGAAAAAGTCAGATCCCTACGTAAGAGTTAGGGAGGCCTTTTATTCGTTAAAATAAAATAGGTTTTTTATTTGTTAGGTACCATCTTTTTTCGTCATTTTTGTCCTGTTTTTCAGCACCTTTGACTTTCTTCTTCAAGTTATATCTTATTCCGTCACCTTCTTCCTCAATTTATTGTTAATGCATAGATTCCCTTGTTCACCTTACAGCATTGATTATCCGTTCCCTTAACTCTTAAATAGAGCCTTTCTCCTTCCCGTATTTGAAACACATTTATCATGGTTAGGAAGGCTGAATCAAGCTTATAAGCTAATGTAATAATCTAACCCACAAATTTTTCCTGAAACAATCCACTTTTGTGATCATTATTGTCAAATTTCTCTGTGAAAATTAACCGAAAATTAAACATTTTTGTTGCTACTTTCTAAGGTTGAACCTAAATTCTAGAGTAAATTTAGAGTCTATTGAATACATAGGTTAGACTGCAAGGCATCAGTGCATCACAGTTACACGGCAGCCGTACTTATCGCTGTAAAAGTATTTTAACTACCGAGTGAATGAATGAATGAATGAATAGCGTGTGAGTCATGTGAGGAAGGACGATGGAAGGTAACCTTCAATTTCTCTCACATCTTCACGCACGCACTCATACTCATGCAGAAATACAATGTACTCGGGACACGAACTACCTAAGATTGTGAGTGGAAAAAATGTGTACCGAAGAATGGTATGGACATACAGTGCACGTATTTTTCGACTTGCAACAGTACCCAACAAAGCAAACTGGTTGGGCAGAATTATGATGAGATGCTTAAAATTGATCGAACTCAACGTGTGCTTATCCTTACAGTCAATGGAAACGGAAATTGAAATGAAAATGGAAATGCAAATGTCTCTGATGTAAAATTAAATTCCTGCGGTACAAATCATGCTTGCTCCGAGTCATGCAAAAGCTTCAATTTGCAGAGAAACAAAAATCCAACTTAGCGAGCTTTGTCATGCTGTGTCTCCAAAAAGCCCGCGAGTTACAAGCTTGTTTGCTTGAGTTAAGCCGTGCTCGAATGCAAGGCTTCGTCTTCTCAAAGTTGGGCTTCAAAAAGAAGTTCTTCGTTTAGTTGCAGGAAAATTGGCACGTCGGGTCAGAACGCGTGCTTGCCCAAGTACTCCTTCCCCTTTAAGGTGGTTTATAAGTTATTGAAGGGCGTGTATGTTAGAGGATGGGGTTTATGAGAAATTATATTTGAAAGTTTTTTATGCCGATGGGGATGAATGGGCTCGCAAAGTATAGTCCACATATCCTGATGAACTCACATTTAGATAAAAAATAAATTATTGGGGCTTTAAAATACTTGAAGCTCATATTGCTTCGCATTCAGTGTCAAAAATCTCTGGTTTAGAAGACTAGGGCTTCCATCGACCATTCATTTAGTATATTCATAAGCATTACTTTTTCTCCCTGTCTCTAAACATATTTCTTTGCTTTCCTCTTCGTTCCCTCTCCGTCTTCGGGGCAGACTTTGCGGACTAGAGGTCACGTCAAAAAGCTATCCGTAATGTAAGCTTGCTGCTGCTTCGTAATGCACAGCGAGATGCTCTGACTCAGGCTGGATGTGCGTGAAGCCACTCACAATATTGCCGAGAGAGAGAGAGAGAGTCACGGTAGAGACTCTTTTTGGCCAATTCTGTAGTCTACCGCTTATCTTGGTGTGAGCTTTATGCGCTTTTGCAATGGTTAGACACTTGTCAGGTATTGTACTAGAGGTTTTGACGTCTCACGTAATAGATGGTAGAAATGTCAAATCGTGTAGCACACGTATTAGGTGCTTTTTTAGATCATCTTTTGTTCATCACGTCCTATGTTAGCCGGTATTGAGCGTCTTCAGGCGTGCATGGTACCGGTTGGTGAAATGCTCTTCTGACGGGAGGGACTATGCACTTCTGACTGGGCTGTAATAAACTGTCTCCACAGAGAGTAGCTAGACTACGACGAGACTTGAGAGCCTTGTATACTTCCTAACACTTGAAAATTACAAGTGAGGACTACAGGTGCATTCTTGTATAGGTTGTCACTTTTAGCTCTTCGTGTTTGAGGTTAACAACCCTTCGCAGAAATGGCGGATAGCGTGATGGAAATCATCCCATAAAATTGAGCAAAAATTCACTCTCTTAGCTTTCTAATTCCGTAATTGGATGCTGCAGAAATACTACACGAGACGGGTGATCCAACTCTCTAATATATCTGAAACTGCAGATGGAATATTTCTTCATGAACTCGAGTACACGGAGCCGGATTCGGACTTTCATTCTCGATTGAGCTTCTTCTAAAGCGACAGTTGCCCCCTGATGACTTTCGCCGCGGAACAAAGAAAGGCAGATAATATAAGTGCATCATTTCGTTTTTCAGATGTGAAATAAAACTTGTGTACTATTTTATGAAATTCGTTCATGAGTAGATCACAGCGAGTTATTCTGTTGTCGATTTTCCATTTGCGGTAGCACTTACGAAAGTTTAGGAGGTAGAATTTAGAAATGAGGGATTCTTCGCTCAAGAAATATCTCGACTAATGTACGCGTGCATTTCTTGAGAACAGTTCAGTTAAATTTCAAAAAATAGCTCTCGATTTACGAATGGAACTGCACTGCGCAAGCATGAGTGTCAAGCAGGCGTACTGGGAAACCACCCTCACAATTTTGACTCTTTTGTATTGCATATTTCTTGATTTAATGCATCCAGTGTTTCTTGATAGGGTGAAGATTTTGTAATTTTCGACAATGTCTAATTAGTGCGGAGAAAAAAATTAAAAAACAGGGATCGTACCACGAATAATTTGAGAAAAGCAAACTTGTTGACGAGGCTAACAAACACGTTAAAATTAGTTAGGAAGTCAATAAATGAAAATTGGGTGAAAGACATAAATGAGCAATTCAGAAAAGACGCAAAGAAGCAAACCTCTTTGTGAAAATGACAGCAAAATCTTCTCTGACGATAAAATGGTTACAGACGCGGTTGCAATTAGAATAAGCTTTTCTCAATTAATTCTGTAAGGATAAGTAGTAAGGAGAGGAATAAAATGTCTTTGTTTTGTTATGGACCATATTTTTAGAGTCACTGCTGTCCTGGTTTTTAGCCCCTCAGTAAAATGTAAGCGTTGGCAAAATAAATGAGAGCAGGAGTAACTGTAGCTGTAGTGATGAACACAGTAGCAGCATCAATGACTATCACCATCAGCAGCAGTTCAGTAGCAGCTCAATGTTCTGTAATGCTAGCAACATTACCGGAAAGTCAACAAAGCCAGACGCATTAGAACCTGCAGCACCGGTACCACTAGCAACACCAAATCACCAACAGCCCCAATATCCTCAGCAACACTATCACCAAAAACACCAACATGACCAGCAGCACCAGTATCACCAGCAACACCAGCACCACCACGAACAACAGCAGCACCACCACGTACAACAACACCAGCACTACCACCACGAACAACAACAGCAGCAACAGCACCAGAGCCGAGCAGCAGAGCGTGTCTCCGGTGGCACATCTTCGCTGCGGCAGCGGCGCTCTCCTGCGCTACTCCGCAGCTCTGATCAAATCTCGGCAGCAGCTAGCACACACATCCGGAGCGGGCGGTACTCGGAGTTACCCATCATTTCACGCACCCTCAAATTAAAGGAAAAAAAGCTTTGTGGTCACTAAGCCCTTGTGTACAATCACCGGAGCATGGGACTTTAGAGAAATGAAGGCCTTGCCCTCTAGCAATCACAGCCCAGCAACAGCGGTCGCATCCGGCGCATAATACTCAAGGTTCCTGTATCTTCCGTTGACCAGAAACGAAGCTGTCTTTCATTCATCATAAATAATATGAGTTTTCCGCCTCCCAGGTTGTATTCATGGAGGTATGCACTATTCTATCCTATTGCACTATTCAGATATTCTATTGGTAGAAGTGGTACAAATAAATATCGTGTTACTCACTTTACTGGTTTACTGCTTTCGCGTCTTGGAGGCAAGCAGGGATATTGACGAAAAGTTGACTTGCACACCATTGTAGAAGATTTCCTGTATCAGATAAGGTGAAGTAATGGAGGAACGAGTTGCAAACTCCTTGTGAATGTTACCTTCGAGTGGCAAAAGGAGAAGTGGACAAAACGAAACAAGTATACTAAAGGATGTAGACACAACAATAAATCTCGCATTAACTCTGAGCATATCAAAGGATGACAATACAACAATCAGCATTTCATCAGCTCTGAGGAAAGTAATGAGTACAGAGATGACGTGGGTTAATATTTACGCCGTGATAATTTGTAAGCAAGATGTCCTAGTGTGCCTGTCAGTGATGTTGGAATAGCCTGTGGTGGGTATTACACCTTCATTTCTTCTCTTGGCTGTGATGAAATTGATGTGTAAATTTGTAAGGACTAATTCTTTCAAGTATTAGTAGCCTTGAACTATGTTACGAGCAGCGAAATAAAAAATTGTGCCTCTCCTACCAGAATGAAGAGGAATATTTATTTAAACCAAAACTAAAATAAAAACTATAAAATATGCCACTTGTATCGAAATGAATGCAAGCATTTTATTTCACCAACATCAAAATATAGGCTAATAAAATATAACACTGTTATTGAAATTAAGAGAATTATGAAGTGTCACGAGGATCAAATCTGACACAAAACTGCCGAGTGTCCTCTATGAGCAACCTGGAACGAGTATAGTTGAGTTTGGGGAAGCATACAAGGAACTTATATCGAACGGTGTAAAATTCATCCTAAATCTGTTTACTACTAAGAGTGTTGAAGGTGTTTGCATTGAGGAGAGTGAGAGTTATCATTTTTTGAGGTAAAATACGAGACACTTATATCGAACGGCGTTAAATTTCTCTTAAATCTAACGAGTACGAAGGGTGTTGACGGTGTCTTCATAGAGGAGAGTGAGAGTCCCCGTTTTTAGTGAGGTGGCGTACATGGTTCTTATACTGAACGGTGTTAAATTTCTCTTAAATCTAACGAGTACGAAGGGTGTTGATGGTGCACGTATTGAGGGGAGTGAGAATCCCCGTAGATTGAGATAGAATGAACAAGATTACCATAGAGCACGCAGGCCTTGCGGCTACAGCTCTCCACTGTTCCAGTTCGGCGATCCGTGAACTTAACTCGCCCGTCTCTATTTTTGTGAGTCATGGAAGAGGTGGCTCATGCGTGTAAATTCTTTACTATTTTTCCCATGTCCTTCTCTTCTACTAGGTAATTATTTACGTTGTGCTCTACTGTAATGAGTGGTTACACTGTGTTCTGAAGCGATAAATGTTTAGTTTTGTTGTACTTCTCGCTTAAGAAGACGTTAATGTTATGATTAGACTTATACCTACTGAGTTCAACGACGATGATGATCCATTTCAGTGATTGTGATAGTAACTATACTCTAGTGCTTAGCGGGGATTCCAGTACAGCACGCCTTATGGCGGAAATTACCTATAATATTACGCCATAAGAGAATATTATTTCTTCTTTCAAGGTATTCTAATACGTTACTATTTTCTGAATAACCATCACGATGCTATTTTTTAGCTATGTTTCTGGTTTCTAAATGCGTTAAGCTCCGAGTTCAGGCTCGGTAACTTCAAGTTAACGCTACTCTCTGCCGTCTAAGGCTAATAATGCCTTGCGCTGTGAATACCGGAATCGAAAAACTGGGAGGTTCATCTTCGTGTTCGAGCCTCTTCTCACCGGCTCCCTTCCACTAAGCGAACACATGCATCCATTTGCTAATATTCTCATGGTCTCCGAAAACCATGGTTGCTAAAGGTGTCGAAAATTGCTAATTTTTTGAGTCACACGTTCAGTGATGTGGTAAGTTATTTTTCTTACATTGTGTGTTTACATTCCTTGAGACTATATTAGTAGAAAATTTTTTGTTTGTCTTGTGTTGTGTAAGGATCAATGATTGAAAGACATCCGACCCTTTTCTTCTAAAAACAAGGGTTGATGCTTGAAAAATTGTGCAGAATGAGTGGGTGGTTGCTTTGCATTTGACTAGAATCCTAAAATATACTTTGGTAAAATATCTTCAATAATTTTTTGATTTTCCACACATGCAACTTATTTCTTTTCGGTTGTATGACTATCATTTATTTCGTGATTACTTTCGTGTATCTTTACCACAAAGCTAGATTATCCTAATTTGGAATTGTGTCCTTATATTTATGTCATTGCTCGCAATTTCGTTGTCCCGGAGCTAAGGGACTTTCTATAATTTCTTGGATTTCTTTGACTTGTTTGTCGCAGTGGAAGGTATATAATACAGATTTAAGGAATGAAAAAATTGAGCAAACTGACTTATGTCCAAGAAACTCTACTAAAATACACCGTGTCAGTGTACTGTCGCATTTTTTGATGAGATAATTAGAGTTTGAGTTTACCAGTCCACACTAAAATTACTCTACATCACTAAAGTATAACGTAGACTTAAATTTTAACGTTTATTTTTTCTTTTACAGCAGGTAAGAGTAACTGGAGAGAAGCGACTCAGAATTATGCCGGCATAGTGAGTACTGACTTAAATTAATTGACTTAAGCCAAGTAGTTACTTATTTCTACTTTCCGATTGGCCTCTGTTATCTTCCAGTAGTTCATAAAAAGGAAAATTGCATTTCTTGATCTGGAAAAAATATGTTTTGAATCAGGTACAAAATAAAGAAGGAGAAATAAATTTCTAAGACGGAGGGGGGTTGGGATTGATGCGGTTTATGTATCATTTAGAGCTAGAATGGATATTTTGTGGAAAAAACTATGAAATCGGAGAAAAAATAATTCACATTAGGTGAAGAAAGAAAAGTCTGTCCCTTTAATAGCATCTCGTCTTAATATGCTTCATTTCTTTGAAATTCTGCTACGGTAACGTCAATCTATATTTTTATTTGAATGATGCGTGCTTTTTTAATTTATTTTTCCCTTCGTTTCTCACAGTAGGTTTTGCGTCATTTTTCATACTGATTATTCACTCAAAAGCAGTTTACTTCATTTAAATCTGATTCTATGTAGCCAGTATGAATCAATTTACAACAACCTTATCGTTCGGCTTCGCTTCTCTTTCAAGTGAGATAAAGAATAGATACCGCTGCAGCCTGTATTGTTAGTTGAACATCTGGCACGCTGCACTTGCAACAAGCTGTGTCATTCGCATCTCACATGCCACAGTTCCAATGGTGTCTAATAAATGTTACTCATGATGCAATACGAAAGTTTTCATAGGGCATGACATTTTCAGTTTAATTATTGTATTCCTCTGAAATACCACGACTTCCAAAGTCATCTTTCAGAATAATTTGAAAAAACACAGGTTGATTTTCTTTAGCCTGTTAACCATATTTTTCAATTTTTATTTCGAACCAAATATTCGCATAAATGTTTCAAATTCTATACTCAAACATTTTCGTTACGTGCTGATGCCTTTTCAAACTCAGTTTCGTTTTCTGTTGATTGAAACATTTTCTGAATCTACCGATCATGCTCATTGATATTGCTTTCATAGGTTATTTGACGGACTACAAATTTAAATAATGTTTGCCATTTTTAGGGTAAGAGTAGTTTAGAGTTGCCTTAAGTTTTTTATAGTTGCCTTAATTAAGTCTCTCGTAACTTGTTCCCATTTTTTGCGATACGGGAAGTAGAAATTTACTGGCTTTACGAAAGCCAACTCTCTTTCCAGATCGAGGAAAAACTATCGTGAATTATTTCGATGGTTTCGCTGGTGTTTTTTCGACACCAAACGAATCTTCGTGCAATGTGGTTTATTCTGGTCAAATTAAAACCACGAATTGATAGGACGCATTCTTTACAGAGTTAATTTCAGTATTTTTCATGAGGTTTTAAAATTGAAACGCTTAATATCGTGGGATTGTTTACTTCACGGTATCGTTTGTTGTTAAATGAACGTCTATTTGGGGGTTAAACGAGTAGGTTATACGTAGTTTCAGAACCAGGATTTAATCGTTGGCGATTCAACAATAATTAAAATCATTATGTCCCCTTAAAGTTACCCACCATATGTAACAATAATGATCGAAAACGTACGAAAAAAATAGAGCACAACAGAGCTTCAAAAATCACAATGAGTTTCACTGTAAAAATATTCAAATAACTTCAAAATGAAACACTTTTTAGCAGATTGAATCGTTTTTACCAGGATTATGGTGACAGAGAAAGTGCATTGACAGTTTTATCATACTTCCAGCACATTTTACTTTTGGATTCAAATATGACCAAAATTTCGCGTACGCTTGTTTGTACACGAGCAGTAATCCGCTAATATCACGCGTTCAAACAGCTTGTGACTCTCACTATGCTACAATGGTCATCTCCCATTTTTCCTCAAAATTTAAAACACGTCGTGTCAGGCTTTCTTCATGGATACAATTTGAGCTACTGACCTGCAGCTTGTATCTAGGCGTCACCGCAACGACCATGTCAGTTTTCCTGCACAAAATTAGCGTGTAGTTAGCAAGGCGATGTCAGCAGCCGCCTAATTGACACTCCTCCCCCCAGTGGGGCGACGTCAGCCTACCGCGGAACCGGAAAATTATTTCTCATCAAAAGCAACCGGTCTTTTCTGCGGAGCCGAGCATCCGGTCTCTAGTGGTTACGCCCTGCATCGTGCGCCTCGTGTTCTCTACGGGTCCTCCATCTGGACAGTTTTGTTGCTTTTCTGCGATGGTTCTGATGCCAGCCTCTCCCGGACAGTTTTGTTGCTTTTCTGCGCTGCTTCTGATGCCAGCCTCTCCCGGATAGTTTTGTTGCTTTTCTGCGTTGCTTCTGATACCAGCCTCTCTCGGGCAGTTTTGTTGCTTCTCTGCGTTGCTTCTATGATGCCAGCCTCTCCCGGACAGTTTTGTTGCTTTTCTGTCTTGCTTTGACTAAGATTCTAGCCTTTCCAGGACAGTTTTGTAGTTTTTCTGCATTGCTTCTGATGCCAGCCTTTCCCGGACAGTTTTGTTGCTTTGCTGTCTTACTTTGGCTAAGGTACTTGCCCCTCCCGGGCAGTTTTGTTGCTTGCTTCTCTGTGTTACTTTCGCTACGAAACCAGCCTCTCCCGGAATGTTGAAACTGGATCGTTCATTGACCCATCTCCAAATCGGGATTTATTTTAACGTTTTCCTTATTCTACTAACTCGCGAATGGATTAAATTTGACATTATCCTGTGTCCTATAAAATAAACTACGATGTTTTATTTTAAGGCATATAAATAAATGTTAGAGTGGATAAGAACTCAACTATGTCGCTGTTTAGATTCAGTTTGTTGAAAAAGTCTTCGGGTCTTCGTATCATTTTCTTTTCACAGTATGTGGTTTTTCTAAAACTTAGGTTGTGTTACACTTAACAATGGGTAAAAATAGCCTACGATCCTAAATTATCTCTCGTGTAGGGTCCGAGTAAATTTTAGGATATACGAAAACGGACTAACTTGTTCATGTTTTCTTTATGGTTCTAAGAAACAATCCCATTGTGAATGATGTTCATTATTTGCTAATTGTAAAATTCAATTGCACTCTTGTAACTACACTGAAGTTTCTAAGGGGTTTTTCTGTGTCTTTCTGTTATTTCATTTTTTGGTACGGTGAATACGGAAACAGCAAATCTCTGAACGTTCCAGACGTTCCAGAAAATTCACACTATCAGCACGTATTTTACTCGTTTGAAATTGATACTGAAGTATTTTCGTACATCGGCATTTCACTTTGCAAGCGAACGTTCCAGTAGTGACTACTTCTCTGTTCTAAGGATTATGTCTGTCTGAACAGCTCACAAAACTGTTTACCTTATTTGTAAATATTTTTTGCACGCGTGGCTGTTGAGCAAGAAAAATGAAACAAAATGAGCGAAAAACTCCAAAGTTTTCTAATACGCCTTATTTTCTTCATGCCGGCAAAAAACTTTCGGTAAAATGATGTTTCAGGCTCTTCAAGCACAGCTAATGCATCAAAGTAATGGATTTAATGCTCAACTTTTGATGATTTTAATGAATGTTGTGAAATAAAATTCCCAGAGAAGGTCCTATCTCTTTCATACTCTGATTAATTTTAGTGCGTGTGCTGTAACGTTAATATCAATAAAATGTGCTCATGTGTTCTTTGATCAAATGAATGTTATTACAACTTTTCGAGAATCTTTTTTCGTAACTGTTCTAGACTAAACGATAAATATTGATTAACAACCTGCCTAATGCGACTGATAACAGCAGAAGAAACTTTTAATCACAGTTAAAACGGATGAACGTTGGTCACACCGCTTTAGAAATTTGTGATAACCTTTGGGGAGCGCGAGAAAATTGGTTTTGCTGGGCCAGCAAAATATTGCAAAAATACTTGGAGTTGATAACTTCTATCAGGATAGAACTCTTCTCGGAAAAATTGACTGCGTTTCTCGAATCTTTGCAGTTTTTTTTCTCAAGTGCACTCGTGCTTTCTTTCAGTTTTTCAGCTTGAGTAAATTGGAAATTATTCTCCCGAATATTCTCTGTATTACGATGATAATTGTTGATTATACTAGGAAACGAATTATTCCATTCAGAATTATAAGCGGATTTCAAAATCGTAGACGAAAAACAATTGGAAATCCTTGACGACTGGTTTCATCAGTGTTTCAAAAAATTGAGAAATAGGTCAAAGATAACGTAACAAGGAAAACTGATAATAACTGACTGCAGCAGTTTCAGAAATAGCGGATGTATTGCACACAAACCCATCGTTATGCCGTCATAACGAGTGTCGTTTACTGCATCCACCCTTGCTTCGGTTATTTTATGGTTGTCGATTGCGTCAATAGCAGCAACACACACCGAGAACTGCAGATTATACGTTGTTGAAGCTGCACCACGGCTCGTCAGAGCTGCAGCTGTATAGAACAGTCTAGCATTTCTAGTCCAGACTCCATCTTTACAAGGCTAGTACTGTTCGAAACAGCTGCAGTAGCTGCAGTTTCTGCAGTGGCTTTGTCTGCCGCTCGGATAGCGGCCGTTCTTCTCTAATTGTAGCAGATGGATGAGAAGTTGGAAAGGCGTGCTGCTTGAATTGCTATACACCTAAATCGCCAGTTTTTTGTGCTTGACTAATATAATAGTATCCGAGATACCGTTCGTCGGCTTTATATGTTTCGTAGCCCGTACTCAGATACATCCAAAATCCTAACTTTTCCTAACTTAGTGGATCCTAACTTTTATGATATCAATACTGGATTTTTTTACTGCTTGAGGGGTTGCACCTAATCAACCATAATAGCTGTTGAGATAGTTACTAATGATGAAATAGATTTCTCTCTTCATCAAATTTCACTTGCTACTAGCATATCCACGATTGTGGTAATTCAGCATGACTTTTACAAACGAGAATGAGGAGTGGCGATCACAACTGCGGTCTTTCTGGCTTATACTAATTTTTTACCTATTACAAACATAAAACTTTAGTAGCATGCTTGCATTTACACATTTGCATGGAGTGTCTACAGCTGCAGCAACAATTGTAGCACGAGTCATTGCTACGGACGTGTCGGCAACCGCAGCTGTCTGTTGCCCAACTAGCGATGGGGACGGGGGAGGGGCTGACTGTCGGTGGACACGAACTGGTGAAGTAATTAGCCCTGGAAAAATACTCGAGCAGGGTGGGTGGGGGGGTCTCGGGAGGCTGTGAGAGCGTGCAGTCGTTGGGAGGAGGCGAGTGGGGCGGGCGGAGGCGGTATAGGATTGTCTTTGTGTGCGTAAATTGCAGAGGATTAACGAGAGTATTTGGTGTCCACGTGCTGTATTTTTGTCGTGTGTTGTTCATATTAAGGCATGAAGCTGCTGGCTGTTCTGCGTATAGTTTCTTAGAGATATTTTATTGGTAATTTTATGCGATTTTGAGTTGCTACGATGAGAGGGTGCTCCTAATTAGACGTTGTTTGTCGAGGTACTCCATTGGCTGCAGCGAAGCTTCTTGTGAAAAATAGCGTTGATAAAAATAGCGTGCCTGTACGAGTAGCTTAAAATATGCTTTAAATAACAAGGCTTTTCTACTATGAGCGTTTCGCCGCTTCACGGGACGACAGCACCGCTTGTGTACAAAACAATCTTATGCACGACATCAAACGGCTGCTCGGTAAGTGCAGCGTACGTATGACGAGGAACTTAAGAGTCGAGGAAAAACCTGTTTCTGATACTGATTAATTCTAAAACAGAAGAGAAATAGCAACTCTTGTCTTGTCGCGGATTTTTGAAAAAAATGCACCCGTGAAATTTTGCACATCATAGCTAAAAGATAACTTCCAGAGAAATTTGGTCTCTCAAAAACTTTGAGTCTAAAGGTAGTCGAGTGGAAGCCTTGAGTGTAAGAATTAAAATGTGAATTGGGAGTTCATTCCAAGTTTGACTGCCAACTGCAAGCAAAAATTCTAATCGATAAAACCTTCCTTGACGATGTAAACGGAATATATCATAAAAAATGTTTTGAGTGTATTGTGTCATTCCAGCCTTCAATGTGTTACTGACATGCGAGTTCACAGTGTCTGATTGTAGCAGTCATGGCTACTGAAAAAAATTCGTGGTCTTAGGATTCCAAAAAAGGGAGGGGCACAGTACTGAACAAATACGTGATACGGAAGCAAAACCGGAAGAGAAATAGAGAATAAAACTAAAAACTTGTGGAAATAGAGGACAAAAGGGAAAATAGGTTCAATCCAAGGAATGAATTTATACATGACACAAATGTGCAAATGACCTCAACTTTGCTGGTGCAAAATGACTCTCGTAAAATGCTTTCATACAAAACAAGTTAGTGAGCTTCATGGAGTACTTTAAGCGATGACAAACTCCACCAATGATTATTAAATCATTCTTAAATTAAAGCGACGATTATTAAATCATTATTAAATTAAAGCGATGATTATTAACACTAACTGCGAAGTACTGGAAAGTGAGAGAACTTCATATTTTATTCCCTTCATTTAAAATTTCTTTGAGGCATACGAGGAAGTTGAAACGCTAGTGGGCTGCAAGTAAAGAAGGTTAAGAGGAGAGTGACGGCGGTGACGTATGATCATTGTCATGAGAAGTGTCGGCTGAGACAAAGGGGTTGGGCGGCTTAGGAAACACGTTAGTTAGATACGACAGGGTGACGGAAGCACTGGCGCCCGTGTAGCGTAGGTTTATCAGGGCGAGAATACGAACAGCTGTAATAACCGCAGTGTAGTTACACTGGTATGTCCGAAAAGATTTGACGGAGAAGCAAGGGATGTGTTATGTCGAGGTGTGTAGGATCGTGAGGATAGAAGGACTTACATACACGGATGTACTCAGTTGAGGTAGAAGGATGATTGAATTGCGTTTGAGTCGGAGAATAAGTGAATAGGTATATTGAAGCACGATAACAAGTTTTGGAAGGAAGGTGAAAGTATACAACGTGAAATTAATTGGAAGGTTGATATTCAAATAAAAAATCAAAGGTGTGAATTTAATATTTTAACTTTAGAGAAAAGTAAGAAATGGAAGGAATAGATTTTCATTTGCTGTTGTATTATCACACAGAAATACTATAATACTCTGAGGAAATTTGGGTCAATCTTGAGAAGACTGCGGACTCCTACAACAAAAATTAGAGTGAAAGCTGAACTTATGCTGCTTGAGAGGAAGTAATGCATGGACTGGACAAATAGATGTCATAGGTTTCAATTTGCGCGAAAACTTGAACATCAAAAACGCGATGGCAAAGCGCGTTGAACACGTGAGGTGGGGGTGTGGAGTGCTGCCAGACGGGCTGGAGTGAGGGGAGCAGGTGGAGGCAGGAGGGGGGCGGCAGGTGGAGGCAGGTGGCATACGGCGGAAGCAGCGGCGGCTGCGGCGGACACGCGCCACAGAACACACGCCGCCACGGCCACGCTGCACGCGCACGCTTCTGCGCTGCTACTGCGCATGCGCTCTTCTTCTTTCCATGTGGCTCCTCTTCCTTCTATGCGCTTGCCTTGCTTTCATCACATGCACATGTCTTCTTTCTGTCACATGCGCTTGTCTGGCTTCCACCACATGTGCTAGTTTTGCTCCCATCATATTTTCCCTTCACTCGATTTTCACTGTTATTGTATTCTCTTTACGCAGTGTTCTCCCTTTACAGTATTTATTCCTTCCACCGTATTATCCACTCAAGTTTTCTCCTTCCCAACATACTTTTTCTCCACCATATGCTCCCTTTTCCGTATTTTCCCTTCAACGTATTCTCTCTTCACTGTATTCTCCCTTCCACCCCATTCGCATTCTTCCTTCCACAGGATTTTCCTTTTCATCGCACTCACACGAATGCTTCCTCACACGCACATTCTTCCTTCATGAAGAACGCTTGCTGTGCGTACAAGACAATTTAAATGGCTGAAAAAAGCAAGACTTTTGAATTTTTCATTTTTAGCTAAAACTTAACTAAACAGCGTTTGTTCAAAGTCACCTCAGCGAGATGCGGCACCGCATCGCTCGAGTGCTGCTTGTACTTCTCGTGTACGCATGTGTTGCTTGTACTTCTCGTGTACGCATGTGTTGCTTGTACTTCTCGTGTACACACGTGTTGCTTATACATCTCGTGTACGCATGTGTTGCTTGTACATCTCGTGTACGCACGTGATGCTCGTACTTCTCGTGTACACACGTGATGCTCGTGTACGGGCAAGGCGCAGGTGTTTCTCGTGAACACGCGTGATGCTCATGTAAGCACGTGACACTCGTGTTCGCACGTGATGCTCGTGTTGGTCGTGTAGGCACGAGCAGATACATATCTGTCTGCGTAATGTTCGGCAATCGTCGCGAGTTGCGTTGAAAGTGAGGCTGACGTGGCTCCACGCACCTCAGTTGTGTCGGTGTGACGCTACTTGTTTTGTGGCCCACCCCAGTCGTGTAACGATTGTGAAATTTTCATCGATTGATGAAAAAGTTGCTCCTATGAGACTTGTTTCAAACTATGACGGGTCTTGCTAAAGCATTTGAGCGTATGTTAAATGAAAAATAAGATGATTGATGAAAAAGTTGCTCCTATGAGACTTGTTTTAAACTATGACGGGACTTGCTAAAGCATTTGAGCGTATGTTAAATGAAAAATGAGATGCATGGAAGATCCAATAACACGTTTTTTCTAATCATGTACTGGAATCATGTACTATAATAATGGTGTGTCGCAGTAATCGCAGACTATAAAAATGATGCACAAGATTAACCTAGTGCTGCATTAATCCTTTACTACAAAGTTTTAAAGTACCAGATATTTACGTGTTTACTCAGGTATTGCTAGGAGAGATGCTGAAAAATGGTTGATTAATGCAATGTTGTTTGTTGTTACTCTATTCATAGAAAATCCTTAAGCATGTGACAACATTTGTTCGATTTTTCAATTAGCATTGATGCATAAAATTTATTGTTGTGCCAATATTTCCACAATTAAAACTAGTGTGTAACATACCTGTAAAATTTTGAAACTGTAGGAAACTTTTACGAGAGCTTTCTGCGTCAATATATGCAGCCTTTTTCCTGTATGCACCGACCGCACTGTATACCTACGGAGCGGACGGTAGAAAAGTTCAATCTCTGAAAATAATTTCTCAGCGATGTTATTTTATCATGAGTTCACTCCCCCTTGCTTCTGGGTGGACACCCACCCTCTCGCTTCTGAACACCCAACTATTCCTCTACTGAACACCCACCCACATCCCTTACGGACACCCATCCACTCCTCTTCTGGCTTCTGGACACCCACACTCCCCTTTTCTGGTACCACCCTCCTTCTGGATGTCCAGTCACTCACCGTCTGGACCTTCATCCAATTTTTTTCTGGGACACAAATCTAAAGCAGGTTGGTACAAAATTGTTTCCATCGCATCCTGCTGGAATGACAATGAGATCCCAAATGCTGTAACGAGACAGTGAGGTCACAAATGCTGGAACAAGACAGTGAGGTCACAAATACTGGAACAAAAGAGTGAGATCCCAAATGCTGGAACAAGACAGTGAGGTCACTAAAACTGTAACAACACAGTGAGCTCACAAATTTCCCGCTCGCAAATTTCCACCTTCGTCAAAAGTCCGTGTGCTCTATCACTGCATCTCGCAGAACTGAGAGGTTAGCGTCACCAGTCCCTTATGGTGGGCGAGCATCTCGGATGAAGAACCCTTGTTCTACCATCTCCAAGGCCTGATAATACGTAATGACCAATGGGACAGGGGCTAGTTCGTGGCAACCGCCCTTCCCTTCTCGCCTTCTTTCTTCCTCTCGCTCTCCTGCTACAATTAGGGCGACGGCACGTGCTCTGTCCTCTCCAGTCTCTCCCACTCTCATAATAAACTCTTCACGTTTTTTGGGTGCGTGAACTTTGTACTAGTGTAATTACAAAAACTCTTCACATTTTTTGGGGTGTGTGACTTTCGTACTATTACACTAACGTGCTTTCCACGTTATTTTTTTTGACTGTGAACTTCGATCTAGTGAAATAACAAACTCTTTCTTTTTTATTTGACCCCCGAGCTGTTAAATGTATTTTTATAGATCATTATCATCCAATCTTGTTACCATTGCAGGGATGTTGCGATAGCGTTTTGCACAACGCCCTTTCCACCAACGGTACTTCTCATGTAAATTACTCGATCTCAGTTTACTTTTCTTCTCTGGGCTAACACATGCCAACACACCCGCGGGCTGCACAAGAGTGCAGTTTGTTTGTTGTCACAAGGTCATCATGTCGTTCATTACTCGAATACTGAACACCTCGGCTTGAACGACAACGCATGACAAATTATTAAGGGCAATAGTAATTCCCAGTCGATCGTCGAGTTAAATATCATGTTATGCTCATTTCAACTTAAATGGTAGAAAAGAGTCGAACCTATTCATAACTTGAATCATACATCGTATTAGTTGAACCGAAGGAGGTGATTTTTATCCATGTCAGTTGAGGATTGCTTGAAGCGATGGATAATTCAAGGACCGCTTGTACGTTCAAGAAAATCAAGCCCGTCTTTTTCTAATGATCACTTCGATTTTATTTCGAGAGCTTCAGCGCGCACTTTCATTTGAATGTCTTTATTCTTGTCAACATCATTGTATACTACAGTTCGTGAAAGTTCAAAGAGAAGTTCAGTTTCTATTTAGTGGATAAATCTTACATTTAATCGGATAACAGGTTTGATAAGCGTAATTCCGTAGGCGTTAACGATGAAATTGAGACGATATCCACGTCTTATTGGCAAGTTTTCACCAGGTTTCAAAGCGAGCATTGAATGCTCGGCGAATGTGCATCGAGTTCAGTGACAAACAACCTAGAATTTCGGAGTTTTAGAACGTTCTAAATTCTGCACTATAATCGTCGAATCCCTAGCATTTCGAACTCATGCCCCGCAACTTTAAATACAGCTGCCTGACTTCTCGCAGCGTTCAGTGATGTTCGAGATAAATAAAATTGACTTTATCGTAACTCGTGTAAAAACAGCAAAAAGCGATTTGAATTGCAAAAGCAGTCGCACAACAACCGCCGACGCAACCGCTGGAGCTCCATCAAATGAAAACGGCAGTTTGGAGGACAAAAGTGTTGAAAATAGTGCTGACAGGTGAGGTAATAATGGTCAGCTATGGGTAAAATTCCCTGCTTTTTTACGCCAGCAAGGATGAAATTATGAAGGCACTGTCGTAGCTGATGACTCATCGACAGAATAAGTACTATGTAACGAAGTATAAATTTGCATTCCTTGTTCAGTGTCAGAGCAGAAACTGCTGCGAGTGCTGATTCCTATTCGTCATCCAGTGTCAATGCAGAATTTTAGCGATTGCCGATTCGTGAGAAACAAAGGTGTAATCTCTTAGAAGTCGTAAATGTAGCTCCTAGATGGTTGAGATATGTTTCTGATAATACAACTTAACTGTGTTGAAAAGAACTGTCATAAAACGCACGAAAAAATGACTGAGTGAGTGGAGAGTCAATATTTCGATGTCGAGAAGTTGCAAAGCCTAAAATTGAGGCTCATTAAATATTTTGTCTATGTTACGGATGATGACACAATCACAAACTTCGACCCTCCCACAGCTATTAAAAATGTGTGAACATCATAATTTAGGGAGAAAAAATATTGGAGTTGAAATGCATGCGGGAAAAAAATCGAACATTAGAACCAGAAATAACTGCTAACGAGGAGACACAAAATTTGCACTGAACGAATTGTGCAAAAGGTTGAGATTCTTGCTGCAAATGTGCACAGCTACTAGATACATTAATCATTTCTAGGACAGTTTTGCAGCACACTTAAATTAAGAGTTACCGAGGTCAGTATGTATGTTAAAATAAACAAAATTGAATAGAACAGATCACTTGCTCATAGCAAGAGAGTACTTAGGAGAAAACATGCAGTAAAACCAACAGTTCGATCAAACATATCAACTGGGTTGAATAAGAATACAAAGAGTTGCCAAGAGCAATACCTCAGGTAAAGAAAACAAGGGAGTTGGACAGAACAGATAAGTTGTGATGGCATGCACAGTAGACAGAGTAGCAGCAGCTGCCGGACGCTGCGCGTGGACAGGTGTTGCTACAGCTGTGCTGGTACGCCAGCCATTGCGACTGCTGCTGTAACTGCTGGCAGACACACGGCCGTCCGCCACCTTAGCTTTGTGATGCCGGACTTGGTGCTGTCACTAGCGGACTCGAGAAGCTCTCCCGAGCGCAGGTCTTGCTATGGGTAGCGTTGTCTTGGAGATTTTCTGGATATTTATCTGGGTGTCTGGGTATCTTTAAGGAATGTTTAAGGAATGTTCTGGGTTCGTGGGTACCTTAATAGGTATTTTTCTGGGTATTTTTAGAGATATTTATAGGTTTTGGTCTTTTAAGAAGTATTTATTTGGGTTACTAGGTACCTTGAGGGATTTTCATCTGGGTTCGTGGGAATCTTAAAGGATATTTATCTGGGTTTGTGAGTATCGTTTGGAATATTTGTCTGGACCCAACTTAATGAATATTCGTCTTTATTTCTGGGTATCTTAAGAGATTTTGGGGTTCTGGGTGGCTTAAGCTAAAACTTTACCCTAGGCTTCCAGCTTGTCTTTACGTAGACCTGCAGCTCGGAGTGTGACTGGTCGGTATGTATCTATACATATAAAATTTCAAATGTTATCTTTTTGCTGATCAAGAAATATTTCTCTAAGTACATGTTACGCATCTTGGCAAGCTGCGGTGGTTTTAACATGTGTTTTTAGCTATAATTTATATTTGTGCTAGATAGCTCTAACGGCTTCCCTTGTATGTTTCAGTTATCACGAGACCTGGAATCAATTCCCTGCTTTTATTCCCATTTCTGATTTACGGTTAATTTTATCGTTTGATTTATTCATTTCAGATTTTCCATTTGCTTTATTTACTTGCAGTCAAACAAATAAATTATAATGCAGAGTGAGCTCCAAATATTCAAACTCTGATGTACATAAACGGCAAGAACTCATTAAATTGTTCATTTATTTTTCGAACGATTTCTCTAATTAGAAGGAGGAGCGTATCAGTAATACATAGATTACCATTTAATTTCAGAGTTCGGAATATGCGCCCCGGCTCTGCATGTATAAGGGATCTTTCTTCATTAATGATGATATCATCTTGTGCAGAAGTCAGGTACTTTGCGTTACCCTAGGGTTGGGCTCGACAGATTTAACTGCCCAGTAGAAGGCAAGGGTGGAAAATATTGGGGTCAAATGGACCGCTGTTGAATATATTAGGCGGAATTTATTGCCAGCAGCCATGCATTTCTCTTCTTTGCATTCCTCTTTAGAATCAATAGAGATTTAATTGAGGGAAAATGATCTCCCTATTGAATGCATCATCAGTGTTTCCATACTGCTCTGCATTTTATTTGCATTTTCAAGCCTGCAACGGTATTATTTTTATAAAACGCGCATTTTGACACCATAAGCTGTAAATAATCTTGCGCGGAGATTCCAGTTGTAATTTTTAAATAAATCCAGCTAGTTCAGTTTGAAGTTAAAATTCATTTGGTCAGAGAAAGGTGAGTGACATTTTGTTCCTGAAATTATTATATTTTGATTTTTATTGTGCGGGGTTTTGCTTTGTTATTGATTATTTACATTTTGAAAAAATGTTGAAGTGATCCGAACTTCCCGTTCTGTCTCTGAGATACTGTCAGCACTGTCACTTGAATACAAACCTCAATGTTTGGAATGCGCAACATAAATCCAGTCTCAGTCATTGAGCTGTGGAGAAGTTTTAATAAGTCAATTCAGGGGCAGATGAATTGGGTGAGTTACGTTGTAAACGATGGATAAATTTTCATTTTCAATTGAAGAGTTGCGCATTAATGAATTTCATATTCATTCGTTTCATCGGAGGTAATATCAATTTTAATTTAATATCGGCTATTTGCTTCTGAGTGAACTACTCATCACGTTTACTGTCATTCATTAATTTTTATTACAATTGCAAAATTAATGCCTGACTGCAGGTGACGCATACCGGTCCTCGTTTGAAAAATTTATTAAAACGAAATACTTATAAATGATACTGAATATATACAAGTATCTGACTATTTAAAAGTTTTAAATTACTTGTGAGTTCACTTTAAGAGGCAGCCACATCTACACTGCGATAGGTGTGCGAACAGATTGTACACTCAAAGGAAATATGAAGCGTCTAATTTTGCTTTAACTGATTTGAAAAAAGTGGAACATAATGAAAGGGAGTCCCAGGGAGTAAATGAAAGATGAGATGCTGCTCACAGTTGTGAGTACTGTGTCTGAGAATCTTCACAACGTTCATAAAACTATCAAAACTAGCTTTGTATTTGGGCTACTTTTGATTGATACCCTTTTATGGCTACCTGAGTGTCTTATCTGTTCAAAGAAATTCTTGTGAGTGGCGAGAAATTGATGAATAAATGAGAAGATAGGATCGGAGGTTAAGCGCCGGGGGAGTGAGGGAACGAGTGAAAGAGTGAAAGTGATGGGAGGGAAAAAGGAGGAGGAAGAGGAAGAGATGGAAGGGAAAAAAGTGGATGGGGAGGAAGTGGGAGGGAAGAAGAAGGAGGACGAGGAGATGGGTGGGAAGAAGGTGGAGGTGTAGGAAGTGTGTGGGAAGAAGAGGGAGGAGTATGAGGTGGGAGGGAAGAAGGTGGAGGGGAGGAAGTGGGATGGAAGAAGGTGGAGGGGAGGAAGTGTGAGGGAATAAGGTGGAGGGGAGGAAGTGGGAGGGAATAATGTGGAGGGAGAGGCGGTGCAGGAAGGGAGAGGCTGCAGCAGCGGAAGTGCTCTCCCAGACACACCTGCGCGTTGTCGCTATTTACCAAACCGCTGACGGTTTCTGTGATTAAAATTCTTAATTTATAAATACGATCTTTCATGTAGGAGTGCGATAATCGCATTAAATTTTCTAGAACCATATATTGTATGTTTTGAGGTAGCGTTCAGCTATTTAGATGATTGTTTTTTCTCTTGAGCATGTGTGTCTCCTTAGAAAAAGCTGAATGAGAATTGCTAAGATATAATTTGACTGGAAAAAAGTGTGTAAAAGTTAAACTTACTTCGTTATCATACCAGGAGGTCCAGATTGGGCATTTTTGCTGGCCAAACACTGGCTTGTTTGTTTCATTCAAAAAAACAAACCTGATTTTGGTCATAAAAATGGCTAGTCTCCCTACCCTGAATCAAGTGACTGCTTCAGCCTGTACATTGTTTAAGCTGCGTACTCGTGAGTGTTGTTTCAATGTATTCCGTGTGACGGGCAACCTTTCCATAAGGGTTACTTCATAAAGACGAGGAAGTGTAACATTTCTCTCCCGTAAACCAAACGACAGCCATACTTCGTTATGACGCAACCTCAAATTGCAAAGACCTACTCACATATGAGAGGCTTCTTTTTACTCAAGGGGGAAATTGTCAAAGCGCTCTGTACGGAGTGTCCGAATAGGAAACCTTATGCCTTGAGGAGATGACTGTAAATGCGATCGAAAGAAGTAAGACCTCACACGCGTCTGGGACCAAGGAGAGTGAAATTTATTGCGGTACGAAGTAGCAGACGTTCCGGTTTTTGTTTTTGCAACATGTGATGCACGCGTAGTTGTACGAATACAGGACTTGCGAAATGCGGCGGTTTGTTCATAACCCGACTCCAATCTTTTTTGTGCTGTAAAGAATTGATCAAGATTCCTGGTACATCGCAAGCATCTTGAGAGATGTCGACTATTAGGAAAATTGCTTTAAGTTTTTATGGCGAAGATTTTGCTCCAGTTTCTTCCTATCTTATGCTCTTATTTTCTAGCATTTACGTATGCAAATTTTTTATGTAATTTAAATGCAAAACACCGTTGAATCACAGCCATAAGTTGCAGTGCTCATTTTTCATGCACTTATATCATCAAGCTTTGATGCTCATCAGGAACCGAAGTTCTCTGAATACTGAGGAAAATTGGAAAGTAATTTCATCATCGATTTCGATCGTTGTTATGATAAAAAATGTAAATACAGCATTAAATTTATGAAAAAAACACATTTGTTTGTGGTCAATTTTTCTTACGACGTACCCATGTCGGTTCTCATTTCTGTAACTCATTTGATAATATTCAAGTGTGTAGAACTTCTTAGGCACTTCTACTCTGATGTGTAATTTCATCGCAATTGAAATAATTACACACAATTGCTTGCTTGAAAACGTAGCCACATCGTTTTTTCGTTTATTTCCTTCAGCTGAATTGTCAAGAATTTTTCTCGTTCGGTTCTGTTAGTTTCAATAAAATGCTATCAATGTGTGAGACTGAGCGACCTGAAAGTCTCAGTTGGCGATGACGACCGTCATCTGAACTGAGCGCTAGTCCTCATTAGGGCTGCTGCAGAGATAAGTCTTCCTTCACAGCCGCTCTACACACCAATTCATACGCACCGTCCCTGGTCCAGGTGTGTGTGTCACTGAGTGTTGTGACTTCGTCATCTGTTGCGTGGTATTGCTTCATGTTTTATTGAAAGTTTTCCTTCGTCTTCTATTCCAGGTTGTCTCTTCGTTTTCTATTGCGGTTGCTCCTTCGTTTTCTATTGCATGTTAATTCGTTTTCTATTGCGAGTAATTGCTTGGTGCTGCATTACACATTGTCACTTCGTTTTCTATTGCTTTGCGTTATTTCGTTTTCTATTGTGTGTTGTCACTATGTTTTCTATTTCGTGTGGTTACTTCGTCTTCTATTTTGCGTTGCCATGGCAGCTAATATTATATTGTAAGGCTCTTAAATCATGGAATGTTTTATTCGGAGAGCGTAAACTTTGCGACAGCATAAATTTAGCCTGCGATATCGCACTCACATTTAACATGAAATGAGACCATGATTTTATGTCGTGAATGAAAAAAATATCACAGAATCCTGAATCAAATACTCGCAAATTCTATCTATCCATTGGAATTACGGTATTGAGTAGGATTCTAACTCGTCAATGAATGCTCAACGTATATAGTTCACTTTGTGGTAAGCAATGACTTTGCGAGTGCCTGTTGCATTACTGGAAAATTTAAAAATTATTAATTTCCGTGCATTGCGGAAGCATTCTCGAGCTTCCGTCCTTGCGTAGTGAACAAGTGAAAGTTTTCTGTGGGACATTGCTGAGATGTTCGCTTGAGTTGCGTTTCCAGTCGCCTTGTTGACAAACGAGCGCGTCCGCCTTGCGCTCCCCGCTGCTGCCGAGCTCAGGAGAGGAGCCTCGCTGCAGTGAAGAGACTGATGCTTATTACCTGGTGCAGTGTTATTCACTAATTTTTGCAAGAGAGCCACTTCGGTTAAACGCATTGATTGAGAGAGCCGCAGCTTCTGCAAGTTTGCGTATATTATATAAATTTTACATCAATTAATTAATTTATGTATTTTTCGTGTCCCGTGAATTGAGTCATCACGAGTCTCCAGCTGCTCGCGTGCCGCGCAATGAATACTCCCACTCACCTAGTGACTGATAAAATTCAGCGCGGGGCTTCAACGGGGGGAACTTGGTCTGTGTGACGCGCTTTTTGTCGTTTAAAATCTTACATCTAAATGTTTCTTGCGTTCTTCTGGGTTTCAACTCCATCTGCGCTCGTACTCTAATTTCGGGGAAATTTTCGCCTGTGAAATTTTGAGCATTTGGGGTGAAAAGCTGTTCAATCTACTGGTGAAGTAGATGCGAAAAATTTTGAATCGACATTTTATACTTCAATTACTTTCCATATCTTTTTTAAACGTATTTCATCCTAAATATTGGTGTAACAGTGAGAAATGCAAAATTTAAGATGCCATCCTAACTAAATTTTCAATATTTCAAACTACACCATTCAAACGAAGCAAAGATCCTTGTGTATTAACTATTCTTAGAAGAGCGCCTGCACTGAACACAACAAACGCCCGGATGATCACGAGGCTGGGCGTCGTCTCAAGGAGCGCGTTTTTGGCGTTCGCACCTGGTCTGCTTTGCTCGTTTTCGCAACTTATTTTGCGCGGGTCGATGTATCGATCAGCTCACGCCAGCCCGTGCAGGCACTGCGTGTTGCTGCGGCGGGATTCAAATCCGGGAATGAAAGGCTAACGTTCTTTTTTTTGCGGCGCAGAATGGCTTTGTGTTTACGGATTACTTCAGAGAGTTTGAAATTAGGACACAATTAAAACGTTTGTTTTTTAATGAGAAATGTGTATTGCTCGTAACTCATTCTGTTTAACTGATTCATTCGTGCGTTCTTTCTCTGAAAATTTCATTACGATGTTCAACTTTTTACAGGAGTAAACCAGTCAATTTTAAATTATTTTAAAGTGTTAAAACCTTTGGAAAACTCATCAGATGCAATACACGCGAATTTTGATGATTTATTCGGAATGTACTTCATTTTTGCCTCCCTAATATGTATTAAAAGGAGCTATTTTTTATTCTTTTTTATGCAAAATATGTGATACACAATGGAATAGCAGTTTTGTATGCATAGAAATAGAATTACGGTATAGCTGATACGCAATGGAATCAAGATATTGTGCAAACTGCTTAAATAATTTTGCTTACGCTTATGACTTCATGCCGTGAGACCAGAGTAATTTTATTTCTATTTAAGATAAATTAAAAAAGGTCCGCCGAGTAAAAAAGACGAGGTAATAGAAGGACTGAGGCATGGATTTAATAATGTAATATGAGATAGAACGTAATATACAGGTGCTTAATTGGACTTAGATCCTGTGTCGTACCATAACATTTCATCAAATATGTGAGCCGAATAAAATACGAGACACGAATTCTACTTTACTAAATCAATAAACCGTCTATCATGGGCGTCACCCCAAATTACAGCGGCGTCAACACGAGTCACAATCCATGGTAATTCATTTTAATTCATTTTGGTGTACATCGAGGGAATGAAAAATGGAAAATCCAAGTAAAAAGTTACTGAAAATCTCAGAAAACAAGAGTCAAATTTCAGTACTTGACTACCCGCAGCTCATTGGACACGTTATACATAGGACTAATTTTAAGCTAATTTTCTTCGTCAAGTGAGTGTTTGTTGCAAATCGCATTCGCAATGCAATGCGTGAGAATTTTGTATTTTACCTTGAATTGTTAATAAAAGAATGGAGTTAAATTTGGCTCCAAGCGATAATGTTATTACTGAAGTCTGAGTATGGATGCTGATAATCAAGCAAGTAAGCAAATAAGGAAATTAGACAGATGCAGATTTGTGTCATTGACTCCCATTGATTCGTTGGGTCAGGCTGTACGAAGAACTAATTTTTTAACCGTTAAATTCGTATCGGTAATCCGCCTTTTTGCGAGGGTAAAATAATTTTAAAACAATAAACACAGTTCCAAGAAAGCTTATTCAAAAGCTGACGGGAAACCCTTTCGTGAAATGAGCATTTTTAACAAACGGAATTCAGAAGGTAGAATGTGGGATAATTATAAGAAATGAACCTAGGCGATCGCGTATATCTCATTATGGGTTAGTGAAAGACTTAAACCATCTGTCATACGAACAAATAAGTTGAATTTTCCTTGTGTTATTAGTAAAAATAGATTTCCTTGAATTTTGTTACTGGAAGCAGGGAACTGAATTTGGACGGTGTTATTACATAAAGCAAAGCGAGGGAGGGTGGGGACAACCGAACAAGCAAACATGCCGCCAACACAATCAGGTTAACAGAATTTCATACATTCAATGCTGATGCTCAAATCCCATGAACGCTTCTCGGTGAGTCTAAGAACAAAAGGCAATGGAGAGCCTTTTTCTGTTATCGTATCCAAGATACGTTATCGAAAATAATGCTAAAGAATGTATTACTGCAATTCGAAGCATCTGAGAAAGTTCATGTCAGTGAACTATCGATTATTCGGTTTTTTCCTTACAGCGTTTACTGATTGAATTTTTGTTGCCTTTCGTCCGTGCACTATATTCTGCTTCGCAATTCATAACAAACTTTTCTCCGAAAATGTTGAAGTTCAGCGATACTAGTTCAACATGGAGAGAGTTAATTGCATTTTGAATCAGAGACCATGCAAAAAATGGAAGGGCAACCAGTAGGAGACAAACATCGAGCCTGAAGCCTTATGAATTCGCTCCAAAAAGTTGAAACTAATCCGAGTATTCATGGAATTTTACCCTGAAAGTTACGTTGAACAGGCGTGCATTTTGAGCTGAATGTTTGTGTGGATAGGAAATTGAAAAAAATAATTCGTTGCTAGAACGTCGGTGATGTATAGCGAAATAATATGAGAACATTGATAAACAGTTTGGTCACCACAAAAACATTGAAAAACAAACCAGAGCGGCGTTTTGAGTGAGTACTATGCAGCTCATCAAAACAGGTAGAAAAACGAACTAAGAACCAAACTTCACTCTCTCTAGGAAATCCTTTCATTGGAACTAGCGAACCTGATAACTGAACAATAGCAGGCAAGTATCGTGCATCAGTTGTCGTACAAACCAACAAACAATTCATCAGGGGTCGGCGCCCCCGCCACATAGGGGAGCGTGTGGTGGCAACAGCAGCAGGTGCTGCAAGCAGGTGTTACAAGTGCAGCAGGTGTTGCAAGTGATCGTGGTGAGGGCTAACAGAGCTGCAAAAGTAACTGTTGACGCATATCAAAAGAGGTTTGCTGAAAGGTTGTCATATGGTTAAAAGCAAATGATTGATTTGCGTTTTAAACTCATACAAATGAAATCTGGGAAGTGACGTATCGTTCGGGTGACACGAAGATAAGTTTGGCTGTTCGCCTCTAGTGATTGCATGCCTTGTGGTAACTTCAAAGACTTGTACCCTATTATTATGCAAGGCACGTACATGTTTTCATACTTAGATATACAGTAAATTTGACTTTCGAAAATTTAGGGAATGACTTAAGAAAATCTGCTGACTTATTAACGTCCGGCTAAAAAAATTAAAAATGATGCTTTCATTTTCTTCGTATTGAATCATGTGAACATGTGATATTCATTTGATTTTCAGGAGAAAATGTAACAAAAACTAGATTTGCGCTCAACTTCGTGCCGAAGCGCACCTCTTGCATGAACAGAAACTGTTCTGCTCGTCAAAGAAGAAGGTTTGAGTTAATTTTTGTTAAATAAGTTGTATATACTTGAATAAAAATTGTGACCCAGCCTGGTCATTGTGAGAAAGACTGAGACTTTATTTTGTTGCCAGTTTGATTTCTTTTCAATTTTTGCACAAGGAAAAGTAAAACCTTGATTTTTTAAAACCAGAAATTAATTTCCATGAATTGCATGAAAACTCAATCGAACATCAATTGTTTTTTACTTGGTGTAACAAGAATTAGAAAAAACTTAAAGTTGGAAACGTTTTTTTTTTGGGGGAATCACTCACTGTCACAAGTACAATAGCCGTGCCGTCATGTTGGTTATCTATTTTAAGCCTCGCTCTAGTTTTGAGGAAAATTTATTTGATGGCCTTGGAAGTTCTGAATAGAATGGATAGATATCAGACTTTCTATTTTCTGATAAAGAAGGAAAGAAAAATGATTGTTTCTCAACCATGAATTAAGGTTATCGCGTGCGGGTTTTTGAAGTCTTCTTTCGACAGAACCTTCCAGTTTTCAACTGCATTGGCAATAGTTAAAAATATCTTTATTTTTCCTATTAGTTGACTATCATGATATAGCTTAATGTGCTTCAGTGAATGATCTAAATATTTAAACACGAGTGAAATCGATTTTTATTTCTCCGACATGTTCGTTCAAAACTTTGCAACCTTTGCCAACACAGTTATTTTTTACCATGACCTCATCAAGGAGGAAAAGGGTTGTATATGAACAGTTTATGAGAATTAGCGCTCCCTGGATGAAGATATGATGTCTCGAGCTTCCCATTAGGATAGCCTTTTTTAAATTTAATAGGTTTCATTTTGTCACACACCTTCGTTTTTCTGTTCCTTGCTGTTTGGTGTCTTTTTTCAGTACCTATTACTTTGTTCATCAACTTTCTTCTTGTAGCATAAACATCTTTAAATCTTACTGTTACTAAGAACAAGAAATCCGGTATTGAAACGCATTCAAGCATTGATTCCTCGTTTGTTAAATTCCTCATTAAACGGCACCTCTTTCCCTCTTCGTATGTTGCCTACTTCGTTGCTTTATGGCGTGAAGAACTGGAACAATATTTACCAGCTTAACCAGCTTAACATCTACTAAACTAGCCCATTTATTACACCCCTGCATACTTCAATTCGTGTCATGTGCTGCCTAGGCTCCCCTGCATCAATGCACAGGCTTAGGTTTATGTTGAATTTCCCATTAAGTTCCCCACGAAGTCAAGTGCAATTTTCCTCATTGTGGAAGGCGAGCGACAACCTCTTCTTGCGCGATATGCCTGGACACTCTATCGGACAAGATCCAGAGATTGGTCATGCGTCTCAATTGATTTTGTGAGAGTCTGAAAATAGCTTCTAAGAATGCCTCTGGTCAGTGAGTTATGAAAGTTTTTGGTTAGTGTCTTTGTGTGCGACTTACCAGAGAAACTGCATACATTTGTTTACGAGGTGGAGAAAATTTAGATTCTCGAAAAGTTTGTTTATAGGGGAATAGAATTATTAAGTAATTGAAAATTGAAAATTAAATTCTAGGTTTACCAGTGTTAGTTTCGGTGCACCAAAATCAGAATATGAATTTAATCGGGCAGCCATGATGTTCTTTCTCTCCTAGCGCTGAAATCTTTGAAGGGCGCCCTGATTAAAAAAAACGAAAAAACTTTTTATTTTAAGGGTGGTCTTCAACAGGAGAGTGAAAAATTTCCGTAAATAAGAGAAGATATCTTTAATAAAATGAAAATTGCTTCTGAAATAGAGAAGCATAGCCTTAAAATAGCAAAGAATTACCTTAACCTTGGGATTGATCACCTTAATATATGGCCTTAACACAACGTACAGTTGTGTTCCAACGTCCTGTCGTACACCAGGGAAAGTTTATCATAAAATACGGAATGATTACCGAGCCATAAATATTTTTGCAGTGAAATGTAATAATCACTTTATTATTTGAAATTTGATGAGCTGCATTGGACGAAGCTACGTTGATATGGAACACGCTTATCAACCTATCACTCCAACTTGAGCGTGGAAAACCTGAGCCTGTGTAGATGCGGACGCATTGTTATTATTTTAAGACAAAATTATTTTGAGTTATTATTGTGACTGAACAGCTGAGACAAAAGTAACGCATCAACGACTTATTTCTGGCTCGTGAATTGATTACCTTCAACTTTTCATTCGTCTTAAACACTTAAAATGCTTCATGTAAAATGTTTAAAAAAAAGCTTAGTTGAAGTGCGGATGTATTTCGGGCCTGAGAGTTAGCCGATTTTGGCGCGCTGTCTCAAAAAGTCCCCTTGACAGCTGGTCAAGGTAGCCGTTACAGGGCTGCTCGAAACTGCCTACGACAGCCCCTAATTAGAGCCCTGCCTTCTCCTCGGAACACGCGCCTTAGCCAATTTATCGGGTGTTCGCTACTATGTAATTTAGCTCAAAATTCTACGTAGTTTAGGGTGTGCCACATAGAGAACGGCTGAGACAGATTTAGTTACTTGCATAACCTATTTCATTGAGTTTCGCGAGATACGACACATAGAAAACAAGATCAAAGTGCTCGAGAAAAAGTTGTGCTTAACACCGATCAATTCATGCACTTATTGTGGTGTGATTGTAAATTATCGATCGAAATATTGCTTTGGAAATTCTTGCTGTTCAAACATTTCATTTGCGAAGCTTTGTGCTGTAGGGGCAGCACTCGCGGTGTAGCTGGCTGTTCAATAGTGTCGTGTGGTGCAGGGAAGCAGTACTAACACTGAGAGTTTGCTGTACTTATACAGCGGCTGTGCAATGTGTAGTGACGGCATGGTGCAGGGAAGCAGTACTAACACTGAGAGTTTGCTGTACTTATACAGCGGCTGTGCAATGTGTAGTGACGGCTTGGTGCAAAACTGTTGCTGAAAGTGTGTTCTACTTTGGCAGAGCTGATCAGCTCCGAAGCCTCCAACATACCAGCATGACATAGTAGCGCAATGTCCTCATGTGTCAACACATTGTTGCGGCCGAGTGTTCCGGTGAGGCACACCGACAGACGCCAGGGAGTTGGAGACAATGCACATCGCCTTCACCGCGGCTGATTTAACAGCGACAGACAAAGACGTAACCAACCACGGACGTAACGCCGCTTCATGTAACGTGTGAGGTGTCAGTTCAGGTGTAGTGGTCGTCACTGAACAGGATTGTTTTTGTACAATATGTCCACAACTATTTCGCTTTGGTAGAACACAGGGTGAGGTGAAAAAATCAATTCCTTGTGTTCACTGTGATTTTCTTTGGAATGAGATACGAGGAAGGGACGTAAAGTTGAAGGTATATTGAGAGCTATCAATTTATTGGGTGAAAAAGAACGTTCATTTGAGCGAGTGATGATTTAATTTTGTCGTTTTTTACTTCTTTATAATGTGCAAAAGGTGTACTTTTCCATGATTGTACCTATTTGAGCTCAGCTACTTGTTCGCAGTCGTATGTGAGAGCCACTTGTTTGATAACGTTTTCTTTGTTTTTGATATAATTTATAGTCACCATATCATTTTGTGTTTCTATTCAGTCTTTTCTAGGACTATGTGGCTAATGAGCGTTTTTGTTTTTAAAAGATATCTGATTCGACTTGCAATCCAATTCTATGCAGCTGGCACCATTGCTATTTATCCTTTACAATCGGCCATGAATCAGTAAAAAGCATAACACCGCACTGTGAAGTATCGTTATTGGGTTTGTTCATTCTTTGTTATCTGCTATAAACCAGTAAGCTTGAAGTGAAATGATACACTGCGAAATATCGCTACCGTTTATGACTCTCGAACAGAAAGTGATTAATTTTATCCATTTGAGTTGAACTTCTAATGAAATGCTTGCACAATCGTCAGAAACGTGGTTCACAATTTCATCTATTTTTTTTCAATGATCTAAAGCACAGTTTTTCGTGTCAAAATAATGTATCACGGTTTGTATTTGAATCAAAATAAAATAATAACGAAATTCAGCAAAGCTTTGTACCAATTTTGATGTTTATCAATAACTCAGAAGTTATGGAAGGAAAACTAATCCGACCTGAACCTGTCTAAGACGGTGTATTGTTTTTTACTTGTATTGCATAAAATTGGATTGCAAATTGAATCAAATATGCGTTAAACATACGGTGTTTTTATTTATTGTGTGTCTCATATGATAGATCTGAGACGGTATACTGGCATGTAAGAAGATGTGCCGTAAATAGAGATGTGTTCCAACGTCCTGTAGAGCTGAAGTATCGGAAATGGCCTTAGTACAACACACTGCCTACAGAGATGGCCTTAGTACAGCACACTGCCTACAGAGATGGCCTCAGTACAACACACTGCCTACAGAGATGGCCTTAGTACAGCACACTGCCTACAGAGATGGCCTTGGTACAGCACACTGCCTACAGAGATGGCCTTAGTACAGCACACTGCCTACAGAGATGGCCTTAGTATAGCACACTGCCTACAGAGATGGCCTTAGTACAGCACACTGCCTACAGAGATGGCCTTAGTATAGCACACTGCCTACAGAGATGGCCTTAGTACAGCACACTGCCTACAGAGATGGCCTTAATACAACGTAAAACAAGAAAAGTTTTACCTCGAAACCCGTCTGGGACTTATTCGAAGAGACTTGCATTGTTCCTGAGTAATTCAAGGATAATGCATTTCTCTTTGTCAAGATCTTGAACCCTCTTCTGGGTGTCACTTTTACCGTCGCAGCATCACGACGAGCTAAAGTGGTGCCTGCACCGCCTGCTGCAAGCCGAGCAGAGGGAATGTGGTAGTGAGTTCATCTTGCGAGATCCAAATCTAGTGTTCAGGAATGGGTCGCTTATTTCCATGAATGTAAACTTCTATATAAACATTATGATTTCATGGTGACGCTTCTTCTAGCCAGTCAGGCTCTTTTGTATTTGTAAAAATATAAATCAAACGCAAAATACAAATGCGATCTGTACTCTGAGTAAAACTGTTAAAACCGAATGTTCGTCAGAGCAAGGGTTCTCAACCAGGAGTAGATTTACCCCTGCTTGAGGTAAATTTCGGCCTTGTGTATTTAATACATAAAGCAGAGGGGGTCGATGATGGAGGAAAGGTTGAGAATGGCTGCTATAGAGGAAGGTGATTACACAGTTCTTGACTTGTGCTCAGAGTGCGTATTATGTTACAGTGAGATAAATTCCAGTTTATACGTGGACTTGGATGGTGACGAAAAATAACCCATTTCAAAGTGCAAATACAGTAATATATCAGGTTTGACGTTTTGTCTAGGCAAGAGTGAGCTTCTACGAGTATGTCTCTTTCTTATTGCTCATTAAAAAGGCTTGAGTAGTTTGGGCTACCAAAAAATGGTAAGCATGTTTCAATCCCAACAGATTTTTTTGTATAATAATTGAGGAGTTTTTATCCTTTATTCTTTTAAACTATCTCCGATTTCTTAACAAGTTTGATTAGAATTTCTTGCTCGTTTTGAAGATGATAACGCTAATTACTCTAGGTCTGCTTTCTGTGATGCGTGAATGCTTTTTTTCTAAGCTTCGAATAAATATCTTCATTTCCGGCTGGGTGAGTTTCCAGTGAAATACAGAGTTGGAAATAAACCATATCTGAACAGACTAATGCGACGAATCCTTATTTTTGTTGTACTCAAAGTATCTTAGCAACCAGTGCCTGTGGAGGTCATGTGAATGCACAAAAAGCCGATCATGCGAGTACGCAGTGTCGCAGAGATTTCTCTGCTACACCTGACTTCTAACGCCGCTAACTCCTGAGCATTTGACGGCAGTGCATGTCAACGGAACAAGCCAATTGATCTAACGATATACCCGATGACCTGGACTACAAATAACTTCTCACTGTACGTAATAACTCATGGGGTTAAAGTTCATTAACGATGGAATAACCACTCCCAGATGATTATTTCAGAAAAAATGGAGAGCGAATCCTCATGTTTTCATATTAAATCCAATAAGCGCAAATGCATGAGAAGAAAACAAGCAAACTGTGACGGGCGGCTGGACGGACGAGCCACACATTACAAGGCTCAAAACGAGTGGCATTGTAACGACACATTGTTCAACTTAGCCTTGGCTGTGTTAGTAACAATGGCGCATGATAAAAGCATCACTAAAGGAAGCCATGCATGCAGGTCACAAAAACGTCCTGATGTTATGCTCTTGTCGGGAGCCCGACTCTCTCTCTCTCTCTCTGTCCTGATAACTCTTCTCCCAAAAATAACAAATTCGATACGAGAGGTTCAAAGACCACAACACATTGGCAGTTATCTGCTAAGGGTTGCCGGTTTCAAGTTTTCAAATGCCTCAAGAGATCGCTTTGTAAGCTTAGGTACCGTACAAAACAAGTCATTGAGGATGGTTTGAGGGGCAATCAGTTGCTTTGTAGGGTGCACGATAACGATAAACTTCAAATGGAATCACTTGAAACTTTGTCACGGTGTCCTGGAGGAACTGTCTCTCAAGATCAACTTTAACAACTTTAGTTTCAAGTGATCTGCTATATAAGTGTTTGTTGTGAGATAATATAGCTCGAGCAGATCAAAAAAATTCAGTGATCAAATTTCAATGTAATGTCGCAGCTCAAGCTCAAAATATTGCTTTCAACTTTTTTCTTCAACTACTGGCGTATTTGATAGGAATGATTTGTTGTGTAAATTATGTAAACGTAGAGTCGCAGAGGGAAAAAGAACGTTGGAAGCGAGGTGTGGGAAGAACTGTAGAAAATAACTACAAACGAAGCAAGACAATGAGAAGGTCAAGTTACAGAGTTGCTGTCTGGGAGATCGGTAGCGGAGTAAAATGTGAAGGCCTTGGCGTAGTCTAGGAAGTGCTCTGGTAAGTTAGAGCTGCAAAACTAGGGTTCTTCGCAGTGTTCTTAATAAAACGAAAAAAGAGAGCATAATTTTCTTTTCAACTTCCGATTTGATCCATTGTCTGGAAAGCATGTTAAATTTATTTTATCTGGTATAACAAGGAACTACCAATACACTGACTAATATTGGAAAGGTGCTGCACTGTGTTGAGTAATCATGCATCATACTCCGCACTTAACCGTGTGTATGCTCTGCACTGTGTTGAGCACCCATACATCATTCTCTGAATTTCACAGTATGTATGCTCTGCACTGTGTTGAGTATCCATACATCAATAATGAACCCTTGAAAAACGCATCCGATCAATCTCAATGCATGCTTGACTATACAGAACACGGCAATCTTCTGCAAGGCCCAAAATGCAACCAACCGCCGCATAGAGGCCTCTCCCCAGCAAGAAGAGAGATGTGCGCCGCAGTTATTCGTCCTACCCAAACGTGCGAGAAGGTGGGCGAGTACATCTGACCAGATCCAAAGAGCCTTGTGTAAATTTCAGGTGATGCGGTAACGCAGGCGAAAACTGCAATGTTTCAGGACTGGTCGTTTCTCACCGGCCTCTGCTATGCGCCTTAACGAGAAGTCTTTGTTAGAGGCATGCTGGCGTGTGTTGTGTCGGGGGTGCTCAACTTCCGTTTTGTCTTTCTAATTCAGTTCTTATTTTACTAGTGTTAAGTCTTTCCACAGTTAGGTCTTTCCACTTTGTGTAGTTTTAAAAGAGAGCTTGTGATCAATGACGCTAGGGCAGGAAGTTTTTGTCGTTACATTTATGCTGTACTTTACTTACTTGGTCGTTAGCAAAAAATGTAAGGCGATTTATTGCGCAAAAACACATGTGGGAAATTATACACACATTTTAGACTACTGATTTTAGACGTAGCCAGACTGCCTAATTTTTCTGTCAACTTCATTTGTATTTTCTCTCGCATAAAAATTCTATCGAACTTGTACTTCAGCTGATTTTGAGGAAAATCAAACCTATCATCGAATTTGTGGATGCACAGTGGAAAATATCGTATTCAAATTTCCGAAGCTCTATGCAATTACAGTTCACTTTACTCCGTACTGTAGCACAGATACCGAAGATCACTAATTGCAGGCGCAGCCGAGCGCAGTATTCTTGCCAAAAATGGTTACTGATACTGATGCACTCTAGTGCTACGCTCATCATTTTATTTCCTGCCAGAATGAAGAAGAAGTGATTGTATAAAATACAATGGGCGCTGTTACTCCCGTGATCGTTCCAACGGTCGACGTCCCGGTCTACACGAGCAGTGCTCCGCTCTCTGTAATTCTCTTTCCTGCTTCTGTGGGCATAAAATTAGGGTGAATATCCGGTCTAACGGAAGTGGAGATGGACATAATGCCCATCTGCGTTGCAGGCTAGCATGCTGCAACTCCTGTTGCTCGAGTTGACATCTCACCGAGCAGCTGCCTCAGCGCAAGAATGATTTTCCAGTAGCTATCTCCTGAAAACTACGATTCTAATAAAAAGATTTCCTACGTATTGCAAGATGGATGCCTTTTTCTCGTGAGAAGGATATTAATAATAAAAAGGATTTAGACTTGTCATTTTCATCACTATGCATATACCCCTAATGATTGTCATAAACGTGTCTGGCATTGCGGTTCAAGATCTTGGAATTATTTTTGGTGGAAATTTTTTTTTTTCGTTGCTAAGCAGGGACTTCGAGGTTGTGATGAGCACCATAACTGGCGTGAGTGGTGAATAACTTGCTTATCCCTGTACTTTTTTTCCCCTCATATTACATCCATTAACCATGGTCACTCTGACATCAGGTGGTCGCCGACAAATGAAGAAGTAACTGGTAGTCGGTAGTCTACCTAAAAAAATAAATTAGGGAACAAATTCAGCATGAAATGGAATAAATTTAAAGCATTTTGGAAACAGAACCATATCGTCTTTATGAGCATTGAAAGGTTCACTGGTCATTGATAATATAGCTAGTTTCCTAAACCATAAGTAACTACATGCATTATGAAAGCCATCATGTCCTATTTGTGTGAATTTTTTTCTTCGGTGTAAAAAATTCCAAGTGTGGCTCAATTTAAATGTTTAAAAAACTTACATGGTTCAGGATATTTTGTGATATGGTTTGAACAGCTCTACGATTTGAAGCAACACTTTTGTATTTAAAATTTATTTGCCAGCTGCAGCGAAGTCTTTCCTTCTTTCTGGACTTGCGTTCACAATCCTCTCCTTTCGTTCTCCAGTGGACCAATGTACACTATATGAGCTCCACCGTTATTTTAATTTTCTGTAATGATTGGCAGGAAGACCACATTATCGATGACGAAATTGAGGTAAATATTTCAACGCCAGACGCAAAGACTAGATATACTTCACAAGTAAGGTATTCAAATTGAAGTCTGCGTGGCAGTTTCAGTGCACTACATTCTGCGGGATGCCGCGGTAAAAATCACGTGGAGAAAACACGAAAATTTGAATGACGCTTGCGCTCTTGGCGAGAATTCAACTGTTCTCTTCACTTGTGTGAGCCGTTGCATCATCAAGTCCATGAATTTTATAAGGCTTAACCTAATAAAGTCCAATTTCTTTTCAACCTAAATGATTCATGGCGCAATTTATAGTTCATTAACTACAAGCAAAGGCTTTATTGCAGCTGAAAATATGGACTGAAATTGATGACTAGTGTGCGTTACTCGGCGCTGTAGGCCTAATAAAGGTTGAATGTTCATGTAAGGTCTTCAACACGTTAAACTTGAGAGCAATTGGATTACTGATGCCTAAGGATTGAATTAAGATACGTTCCTGCACTCTGTGCACAATTGCACATATACATTATTCTTGTACCATAATTATTATTTCTCTGATAAATATTTTAAAATATTGGCTTTGTATACCTGAAATTTGTGCTTGTGTACGTTCGTTATTTAAATATAGTCGTAAAGAACGTTGTTAAATGATCGATCTAGGCTCTTCCACATAATAAGTGAACATTTATCCAGTTATCTGAAGATTTATAGCTTTCAAAACGGAGTCAGAGGATGGCGTGTGTATCTGCAATACACTCAGTAGCTTCGCAAAGAGTAGAATGTGGCGTCCTGAATCCAAGTTTTACGCTCCTCATGTCAACCAAAACTACTTCCAGCGACACCGTACTCAAAAATGGACGTTGGAACAATTTACGGCCCAGAGCGTTATTTTAGAGCTCGTTTCTAAACAGCATTCGTTACAAGTTTTATGCTCCTTATTTCAACCTAAACTACTTCCGGCGACACCATACTCACAAATGCGCGTTGGAACAATTTACGGCCCAGAGTGTTATTTTAGAGCTCGTTTCTAAACAGCATTCGTTACAAGTTTTATGCTCCTTATTTTAACCTAAGTTACTTCCGGCGACACCATACTCACAAATGCGCGTTGGAACAATTTACGGCCCAGAGCGTTATTTTAGAGCTCGTTTCTAAACAGCATTCGTTAAAAGTTTTATGCTTCTTATTTCTACCTAAGTTACTTCCGGCGACACCATACTCACAAATGAGCGTTGGAACAATTTACGGCCCAGAGCGTTATTTTAGAGCTCGTTTCTAAACAGCATTCGTTACAAGTTTTATGCTCCTTATTTCAACTTAAGTTACTTCCGGCGACACCATACTCACAAATGCGCGTTGGAACAATTTACGGCCCAGAGCGTTATTATAGAGCTCGTTTCTAAACAGCATTCGTTACAAGTTTCATGCTCCTTATTTCAACCTAAACTACTTCCGGCGACACCATACTCACAAATGCGCGTTGGAACAATTTACGGCCCAGAGCGTTATTTTAGAGCTCGTTTCTAAACAGCATTCGTTACAAGTTTTATGCTCCTTATTTCAACCAAAACTACTTCCGGCGACACCATACTCACAAATGCGCGTTGGAACAATTTACGGCCCAGAGCGTTATTTTTAAAGCGCGTTTCATAACAGCATTCGTTATTGCAGCTCTTCTATCTCGTATAGCGAAGTGGAAGCGCCTCCTCGTCCCGTCTTTTTAGGCCGTCCCGGAAACTTGTTTAAAGTTTGTCATCGAACCATTCTTTTTCTGCTCACCCCGGCCGTTTTAATTCCGGTCGCCCATTGTCCGCAAGTTTTCCGAATAGCCGCCCATCCGCGAGCTCAGAAAAACCTATATTTGCTTCACTGAAAAAACCTTGAGCGTTAGAGCGGAGAGGTAAACATTGGCCTAGTAATTGTGTATTTTTTTGGCGTGTGAAGTGGCATTTGATGTTGAAAAAAATGATGAATTTTTTGTACATTATGCATAGTTGTTATTTCAGAGAGTTATTATTTAGTAGCATTTTAAAGCATAATAATAAATTCCTGAATGATAGGAAGCTAAGTTGATTTTTCGCAAATAAAGATGACGTCAACAACACAGTCAGAAGGCACGCACGAGTCAAAGTGTGTTTGTGAAAGAATATTCAAAATCATTGATGCGTGAATGAAGAATTGTTCTCGACAAATTTTAGTCAATGAGTGAAATTGATGAGGGAAATTTAGAACTTTATGATCACAGCTGTAATGAAACATTCTAGAAAATATCGAGCGGTGTTAAACAAATCGATATTATGCTTCAGAAAGTCAGAAGGAATACTTCCGATAGCTTGCCGTCGCCGGCTTATGAACCACGTAGATATCCACAACAGTTAATCATTACTAAAATATCAGGACGTTAGTGCTTGGTTTACTTAAGAACGTGGCTTTTTCTGACATTTTAGTTTTATTTCTACTTCTATGGGAACGGCAGCGTTTGCAGTCACCCATTTTAATGACTTAAATATTTCGTGTTTTTTGAACACTCTCTTCAGAGCAGTTGTGTGACATTGAAACAAGGACTAACTACATATTAACTGCGACCAAAACCTTCAAAAAGATGAGAATCCTTTCATGGATTCAAAGTTATTCTCTCATGGGTACTAAATAAATCAGGGGTATTCTGACAACGCGAGTGCTTCTTTTTTTACATTGAATCGCCAACACTGAAATTCCTTGGGCTTCAGCCCAATTTCTCACATTGCGCTCTTCTTCAGATGACTAGCTCTCACAAGTTCATGATGCCTTCCTCTGCCTTGAGCGCACTCTGACCAGATTATTGGGATTGATGTTTAGAGACTTGAGCGACCACCGCTCACAGCCCCTGTCGTAATCCTGTCAGGAAAATTGTTCTGCAGCCTCGCTACCGGCGTGCGTGTGTGTGTGTTATGGATGGTAACACTATGAAGTGTGTTATGAGTGTCACCATTATAGTGTGTATGGTGAATCACCACCATGATACGTGGTTCGTGAGTGTCACCACTATGGTGTGTATGGTGAATCACCACCATGATACGTGTGTCGTGAGTGTCGCCACTATGATGTGTGTTTTATAAGTGTCACCACTATGATACGTTTGTCGTGATTGTCACCACTGTGGTGTGTGTGCGTGTGTCGTGAGTGTTAATAGGTGTTACAATTCCCTTCTTTGATTACAGAGAGCTTTTCAGTGTCATTTCGGATGACTTTTTAGGACTATTCCTAACTTTAATTTAAATTCCGATTCAAGAGCAGCAGTTCACCTTCATTCAAGATGAAATAAGGAAACTCAGATTCAATAACAACACACTTTTTTGCACCGCGGCGTTTCACTGAAGCCAGAGCAGTCATTCTTGGGAGATGTTGGCGTTTCATCGAAGGCGTTCAGTTAGGGCAATCGGAAGGACGAATTGAACGCAGGATATTGCCTCGACAACTGGATACCTCCTGGGAAGCCGGCCCGGCGGTCTGGGGCGGGGAGTTGGCAGGATTCTGTGGTTCTCCGATTCCGCTCAGACTGAAAAAGCAGCGAAAAGAGGCACAGTTTCGTTCTAGTTAAAAAAACATGAATTTTTTTCTTATTTGATTCATGACCCTGCAACCTTAATAATAATAGATGTTAGGCGAAAGGCTTGAATAAACGGTGTTAAGGTATAGTAAAAATGATTCAGTCTATGAGAATACGATAATCATATGTTCCATTCAGGAGCGCCATGCCTCAAAGGTGTTTTTAAACACGTTCAAATGAAGCTCTGCAGGTGCGTAGGCATCGTTATTACAAGTAGATTTGGATGGCATTTAAACGCTGTCATTTCAAAATTTTCATCTATTTTACGTTCGTTTATAAATTCGTGGCCAGCGTGAATTGTTTTAAGCTTGAGAAGTAATTTCACTGCAAAATGCTTCAGATGAAAATAAATTTTTGTCCATGTTCTTTGATTTTCGTTGAACATGCTCCTATGCAAAACGAAAATCTGAATACTAATAACACGTCTTAGCGTTCCGCCTGCAAAATTGGACAATTTGCACTCAGCCATACATGCCTCCCTGTACGCATAAATCCTAATGCTTCAGGACAGAAGCTCGACCTCGAGACATAAGTCAGAGGGCGTGACGCCTCTTGCAAGTTTGCACTTCCCATTGCGTCATCGCGGCTCTCTTTCGTGAACCGAACCTTTCTTCTCAGCGAAGCCCAAACCTAGTCCTGACTGTTGCTGTGGGCTGCGTAACTCATTTGTTGGCCCGTTTGCGTTCTCCATTCACTTTGGCTTCCGACCTGTGTTTTTACCGTTTTTTCAAACGTTCAGACGATCTTCGAGTTGTACATCATCAAATGCAAGCCCCACTTACAGGGATAAAATTTGTCCATCGACTTTCATAACTTCATTCAAGTATTGTGTTTGTTGAACAACTAGGGCTAGTTTTTACCCGTGTATGAATGAGTCGGCATTGCGATGTCGCTGTGAGCTTACATGATTTGTCAAAACGGTCGGACGAAAATTATTGTAAATGAATGCAGAAAATGTATAACATGCTTACGAATATATTTAAATGTGTATTGTGGAGGGGAAATGGAGGCAAGTTAGATTTAATGCGTGAGGGAGTGTAGCGTGCAAATGTGGGCTTGGTGTCCAGGTCTCCTTTGTGAGGGCGTTGTGTGATGTAATAAAATATGGTTGGGTCTGGGTGATATTATTTAAAAAAGGAGTGCTACCGAGATGTGTTTAGTAGTGAATGCTACGAATATGATGTACACTTAATGTGTGTACATGAAATGTTTGGACCTGTGATAGGTATTTCCAGTGTGGTTGATATTTCTAGATTTTGAGTTTATTTTCAGTTTTTGCGATTTCAAGCCATTTAGTACGTCAGTAATACAAATGTTTGCACGTTCATAATACGCATTTACTCTTATATTCGTAGGCTCTTTACTCTTATATTCGTAGAAACTTACCTCACGAAGCAAAATTTAGCTGCAATTCCTAGCGTTCATCAGGAAGTAATGTTCCATTCCTAAGTAAGTCATAAAACAGCCGTCTGGTATTAAAGATTAGAATTCTCTTTTCCACCATTTCAAGTCCTATAATATATGTACTAAATATTTCTGCCATCCAAATGCCACTATCAGTGTATTCTGTTACCTCCTGGCGTTAGTAATAAGTGATTTGAAACACCAATGTAGAAGAAGAAATATATCAGGCTTGATTGGAATACAACATCCGTTCTTTCTTCCTTTCTCTCGTTAGCTGGTCGTTTTGGCTTCAAATAGTTGCACGCGGTAGCATGTGAGGGTACCGATCCGGCGCACCAAACCGCCCCTCACAGCGACTGCAGGTGGCCAACAGGCTGTAGCCTTTCGACTCATTTCTTGGGCGTCTTTGCAGATCGCCATTGCTGGTGGACCAGAATTTTGAGCAGACTTTGATTTATGGATGGCGGCTAGCCTAAGCCGCAGTCCAACATCAAGGGGTCCTACGGCTGCGGCTGCACCCACTGTCCAAATACGATATGCTCCGCTTTGAGAATAAGCCATGCCTCAATTTTCCGATCCGAATGCTATGAATGAAAGTCTTCTTTTAGTTCCGTATCTGCGAAAGTCTTTGGTGGCTTTGTTGTTCGTGATCTTCTTGAAACTCTGTAAGAAATTTTAGTCATAGATGTTAACGATGTTTCAGTCCTTGTGTTTCGTATTCAGCAGGATTGTGTGGTAGATTTCGTTGTAAAAATACTTTTTTTCCTCTCAACCAGAAAACACTTTCACTTGCAGAAGCAACAAGCACGAACACAGGAATGAAAGTGTGTTTTTGGCCTTGAGTTTCTTTATAACAATTTTTGAAGTACATCATACGTTTCTAAATAAAGGCTACATTTGAGCACCATGAACGGCGGACCTCTAAGCAGTGCACTCACACCATTCTCTGAAAGCAACATTGAATTAGTGTTACGTCATTGTTGGTTGATGAACGTTTGAAAAGTTAAAGAATGTAGGTCAATAACTCTCCTATGTATTAGAAATAAAAACCCAAACATTCAAAAGAAATAACGTACTAATCAATCATTTTAAAAAATCAGGGAAAATTCAAATTATCGCCACAATTTTTAGGGCACTTGCAATTGTCATAAGAATTTATATTTTTAACATTTCACGACTCGAATAGTTTATTGACTATCATATTCAGGAATTCGATTATAATCTTGTGCTGTGAGTGGCGTTTTGTGAGAGTGTGGTGTGGAGTGATGTGTGAGTGCTGTGTGGCGTGTTGTGAGAGTGTGGTGTGGAGTGATGTGTGAGTGCTGTGTGGCTTGTTGTGAGAGTGTGGTGTGGAGTGAGGTGTGAGTGCTGTGTGGCTTGTTGTGAGAGTGTGGTGTGGAGTGATGTGTGAGTGCTGAGTGGCGTGTTGTGAGAGTGTGGTGTTGAGTGATGTGTGAGTGCTGGGTGGCGTGTAGTGAGAGTGCTGAGTGGCGTGATATGTGAGTGTGACGTGGAGTGATGTGTAAGTAATGAGGCCACTCACCGCGATGAGTGGTGATGAGAGGGCACACACTGGAGGTGAGGGGAACGAAACCTTTGGTGTGAGGCGGTCGAGGGTAACTGAGGGGAGTGCAAGGCCTCAGGTGTGAGGGGAGTGCAACACGGGCTGTCTACGGTAAGAAGGCTTTTTGGGTGCGTAAGCTGTAGATGGTGTTGTGCAAAAGTTGGTGTGGAGGTGTGTGTTGCGATGGGGTGAATGACATGAAAGGATGTGTGTTGCGATGGGATAAATGACATGAAAGGATGTGTGTTGCGATGGGGTGAATGACATGAAAGGATGTGTGTTGCGATGGGGTGAATGACACGAAAGGATGGGTGTTGCGATGGGGTGAATGACACGAAAGGATGTGTGTTGCCTGGAGAGAAGTGTTGTGCGAGACAATTTGTAGAGTGAGATGTGTGTTGATTGATAGTGTGATGCAGAAGCTTGCAGAGAATGTTCGCAGTGAGGCATGTGATGAGATGGCGTGTGGTGTGAAGACGTGTGGTGTGTAGGCGTGTGAAGGGAGGGTTTAGAGAGCGGGTTGGTCGTGTGAGAGTGCGAAGTGTGGCGGTGGGAGCGGTGAGGGTCAGCAACGTACACACAGAGCGTATAGACGCACGCGTTGACAGCGTGTGACCAGGGCACAGTGAGTGTAGGGGAAGAGAGGTGAGAGTGCAGAATGTGGCGGTGTAGACAATGAGAGTATGAAGTGTGAAGATGTGTAGCGCCAGAGTGTGATGAGCGAGTGTGGTATGAGGGTATGAGGGAGCGGTGTGAGGTTGTCGATTGTGAGGGTGTAGTGTGAGTGTGTGGTGTGAGGGTGTAGAGTGTGAGGATGTGGTGTGAGTGTGTGAGGGAACGGTGTGAGGTTGTCGATTGTGAGGGTGTAGTGTGAGTGTGTGGTGTGAGGGTGTAGAGTGTGAGGATGTGGTGTGAGTGTGTAGAGCGTGAGTGTGTGGTGTGAGGGTGTAGAGTGTGAGGGTGTAGCGTGTGAGTGTGTGGTGTGAGGGTGTAGAGTGTGAGGATGTGGTGTGAGGGTGTAG
>JACJUY010001711.1:103804-116294 GCA_014220935.1 Platorchestia sp. MABIK | reverse complement strand
GCAATTTTTATCACCATTTTTAAAAATAGGGGTCACTCTGGCAATTTTGAGAGAGTTGGGGAAGATACCTTGGACTAGTGATTGGTTGATAATATTAGATATGCACGGTGCTATTTTATCAGCTATAGCCTTCACACTTCACACATCATTGAAATTAGTTTCAAAGGATGGGGGTCTCCTTGGGAAATCAAGGGGGCCGGTTAGTTTTTCCTATTATACACGCAGAAATTTCAACTATAAATACTCAAAACAAAATATAAAAGACCCAGATGTTGGTAGGCGCCCCCCACCTTAGTTCTACCCACTGACAACAATTTCATAAATAATCTGATAACCACACTGTTATCGATTTACATCAACAATATGTAATGAGTTATAACTCCAAGTGGGTATACTAGCAGCACCGGCTCTGGAAGGTGTGGGTGTGCTTGAATACTTACTAAGTGCAAGTAATACTTATCAAATCCTTGTCTATATTCTGTTTTCTTCACGATACACAAATAATAACAATAATTCAGTTCGGCACCAGTAAAACGTGGTAAAGGGAACAGTGGAAATTCCTCGTAACATGGGAGCAATCTAGAATGACGTTTCCTTCATCAGTTTGAAACCACAGCCCTAAAGTAGGTACAACGACTCAAGTTGTTCATTTCTCGGGTGGCTGCAAGCTTCTCGCAGTTGATTCCGGGTAGCCCACAAAATTTTCTGGTGTGCTCGACTTTTGCAAGAGAAACAGTTTTCTGCGCTGCATTACCTCGGCTATTGCTCGGTCTTTGAGACATGCATCTTCCGAAGCCATTAATTTTCTTACTTCCACGCCTGTTTGCTTCATTTTCCTTGTCTTTTCTTTCTCTTGCTACTTAACTTATCGTTTCTATTTGCAGAGTACCTTGTGGGGAAACACATCTTGTGCTTAAGATTCTTAGTTTTATGCAATTCTTACCAAATGGTCTGTTCGCTTTCTTTGTACGACTAGGCATTCTTTATTGATAATTATGCAATAGCTACGTGTTGAGAACCCTGGGAAATACTCTTCATAAAAGTGAAACGACAGAGGGAGCTTTTGTTGAGAAGACAAATCAATTCGCGGTGTTCTATGTAGTTACTGGGCAGAAATCTTGAAACTGACAGGGGCACGATAAAAAGTGTGAAGCCAGCTATTCCGGAGGGGTGTTAGTTTTAGACGAGTTCAGGTGCCCGCAAAAAACGTACTCTTGAATTATCTAATACTCATGTATTTTGTTTCGACGTCTTCATTGACATGGATGTAAGTCGAAAGATTTTCTCAAAGATAGAACATCATATTTAAGAAAATTAGGTCTCAAAAAACTTAGTTACACTTGAAACCTGAACAAAAAAACAAATCATCAAGGATAACATGTTTCGGGACACCCAAGTATTAGTGGGTTAACTGAGACCTAACATTTGTCATAACTTAATCGAAAAACTTGACAAATTCTCAACAGTGAACAAATAACGTGAACATATTTTATAGTATGTATTTGATATTTATTTGAATAATAATAATCAAGCTTAACATATAAATTACAGATCTGAAAAAGATCAATATTATCCATGATTTATCAATCACAAATATTACAAGCGGGAAAAATGAACAAATAACAACTCAAATTACGAGATACGACCTTTCCAATAGCAGCACAACGAGTCCAGAGAAAACAGGAAATTTTATAGTCTATTTCGAAAAAATTGGAAAGTCACATTCAGGTAACTTCATTGACGTCATAGTTATCATCCCTTTCTAAGGAAAATAGGAAATTTTGTAGTAAATTTCGAAAAAAATTGGAAGGTTATATTCAGGTAACTTCATTGAAGCCATAGTTATCATCCTTTTCGAAATCCGGATGGACAGTAAGCGTCTTCCCATCGGCATTGTTGTTACGGATCTCGCAGACCGCTACTCTGGCGTGAGGCTAAACGCTGTTGCGGTGAGAGGCAAGCGCTGTACTGCCGCCCTCCCCTCAGCAAGGCACTCAGGTTGTGATCCGATCATGGGCTCTTGATCCTTTAAACTGAAGGCGTGGAGGCATGGCCTAGTCATTAGGCATAATTAAAATAAATTATAACGCCCTGATCATGAGGTTTAGTTTAGTTGAAGTATAGCGGTCTTGTAACATCAGGCCTCGTGCCGTTTATTTTTGTTCATGTCGTGGTTCCCTGAACTTCGGCAAGCACTCAGATTTCTGTAAATTTTACCTCACGATAATGCGGAGTAATGCATATTTGCTATAGTGTAAATGCAATTTAGGATTTTAATGTTAAGGTTTTGAAGTAATTGGGATATTTGAAATAGAAGATGATTGTTCTAGATTTCAAAACGCATAGCATTTAACTTATGTAAAACCTTCTCTAGAGTTGTTGGCGCACAACAATTAGCATCATGTTTACACAAAAGATTTGATGATGGAGTTAAAGAAAGTCCGGATTGGTAAGTTTAATTTGATTTAACGAAATATTAGTAACAATCTGCAACGAATGATCAAAGAATCAATGGGCGAGGAGTAGAACAGAGCGGGCCTGAGTGCTAAACACGCAGCTCTCGCCACACGCCCGCGTCCACCGCTCCACTCCCAAAGGAATAAACCCGACGTCCTGTAAGGGAGAACAAATACTCACGCCCTACTAAGACACCAAGTACCCGAGGAACAACTTCAACCCCTACCGATGCCACCGATAAGAAACCAGCTGGAGTAACGCATTCCAATTTAGTTAGTTATCAAGTCATAGTTATTTAGTTTTCAAGTCATAGTCATTTAGTTATCATATCATGGTTATTTAGTTATCAAGTCATGGTTATTTAGTAACCAAGTCATGGTTATTTAGTTATCAAGTCATGGTTACTTAGTTATCAAGTCATGGTTACTTAGTTATCAAGTCATGGTTATTTAGTTATCAAGTCATGGTTATTTAGTTATCAAATCATGGTGATTTAGTTATGAAGTCATAGTTATTAAGTTATCAAGTTATAGTTATTCGAATGCGCTTGGGGCGTTGCACCTTATTGACCAGCGCACGGAATTGAAACTTCGGCACCATACCACAATGGCCAAGCAGCCTTAGTACACCTCAGTGCCATCCGCTGCTCAGGTGTGAGACGGAGAGGAGGAGAACGGCCCTCGGGGAGTTTGGCTTCCATGGTCAGGTCACGAGTCGGTGGGCGAAGAGGCAAATGCCCGTAGCTCCCACAAAATGGCTCAACAGCTCGGCTTCCGTACGGAGCATCTGGTTCGCTTTGTATCCTCCACAGTGGAACACTGCACTTATTATCTCTTGGCGCAAACCTTCACCAGTACCTGCAAGCACTCCATCGGTCGTCGTAAGATCCGTGCAAGAAGCAGCCCACGACAACCACGCCAGACCTGTGTTGACGGCTTACCCAGTGGTACTGTACGAGGGGCAAGACTCTCAGTGGTTGAATGGCAGTTGATTTAAATATAAATACTTTCTACTATGTTGCCGTTGTCGTCACGTGACCAGAACAATCTACTGCAAACGAACAAATCGCGACTGGTTAATTCTAGCCCACGACAAAATAATAGGGTTACCTATCTGAATTTCTGCACGATGTTTGATATTTAAAATACGAAGCTTTTTCATCAGTATATCCAATTACATCTTTCTACACAAACGAATCCAACTTATATTCTCAGTCCGCTTGATCTTAGGCTGTAAAAATTTGCCCAGAAATTTTTGAAGTTTTGAAATTTCGCATACGGCGCTGAGCGGGCAAATTTCAGTTCGTAAGACGGACAATAATATCTCGGGATCCATCAGTATAATTTTAGTGACATTTTCCAACAAACATTCTAAACGTTTTTGGTCGTGAAACACATCTCTCTCTTTCTTTTCCTCTCTCTCACCGAGCTAAAATATTGTTATATAGCTGGCCCAAGTTTGGGCAAATTATCGAAGAATTTATTGTTGATGTTTTGACTCGGTTTAGTCATGGCTATAACGGGAGTTTACCATTCAACGTCAACTGCTTGTGAGGGGCACGGGGGACGCTTCCGATTAAGACCCGCAAAACTTATAAAAAATTCCACCAGCCGAAGCCAATGGTGACCCAACCCAAAGAAGCCCAACCCAACCGAAACGTGACCAACCCAACCGAAGCGTGACCAACCTAACCTAACCAAAGCGTGCCCAACCTAACCCAACCGAAGCATGACCAACCTAACCTAACCAAAGCGTGACCAACCTAACCCAACCGAAGCGTGACCAACCTAACCCAACCGAAGCGTGACCAACCTAACCCAACCGAAGCGTGACCAACCTAACCTAACTAAAGCGTGACCAACCCAACCCAACCGAAGCGTGACCAACCCAACCCAACCGAAGCGTGAACAACCCAACCTAACCGAAGCGTGACCAACCCAACCTAACCGAAGCGTGACCAACCCAACCTAACCGAAGCGTGACCAACCCAAATTGTCAAAAAGTGACAAAAAATTTTGACCAGACCATGGCGTTGACCAGTCACCGGCCCTATTTGACCATTCCACGTTTTAACTTATAGCGCCATCTATTGAATTAGACGTGAAACTGAAGCCGGGGCTCGATTGACAGGATTTTTGAACGCCAAACTTAGGCCTCAGTACAAAATCTACTTGATATGAGGTTGGCTGCTTTTGTTCTTCAAATTTAAAACCTACGTCATGAAAGATTAGCTTCACTCGAAACTTTATTGAAACAAGAGAATCTCAAACAGGCAAAGGGAATTTACAGTTCGGGTCTACGTTTGCTCGTATTGTGTTTTGTTTCCCAGCACGGACTGAAGAAGGCGTCAATGATTATAACAAAGTTCCTAGTTATTGATTTTTAAAATGTTTCATCTGATGATATTTCAGTTGACGTCGCATGTGTATAATAATCGATGGAAGTACACCCATACCTGCCTACTTTTGCTATTCCATTTCATCCCTTCGGTGCGATACAGTTTGAATAACTGAAGCGCTAGCAAACCAATGTTACTACTACTACTTCTTATTCCATTTTACTCACTATTAATGGTTCATTGTAAATTTGTGGGCACCATAATATTCACTTCCGTGAGAGAGTTCTTAACTTTGAAGTTATTCCTTTCAGTTGTAAAATACAAATACTAACACAGTTGCGTTTTCTTAAGTAGTAATTACGTAATGCATTTTTTCATGTAACCTTGCAGTACATCCGGATTTTTCCTGTACATCTACGGTACATTTACTTTTTTTGCATTGGAGAAAATAAATTTAATATCAGTTTCCATGTAGGAACAAGTAAGAGATGGCCGCCTTAGCTTGAAAACATGCTTCATGTTCTGGTGTAATTGTACATTGAAGTTTTTATCAGTGACGTCTCTGTCCTATAATACTCTGCAGCGTTTAAGATATATCGTCAGATCAAAGGAACACATTCAATCAGAACCGAACAAGCGTTAATGTAATCAAGAATTTTAAGTTCGCCATCCACGGACAATATTGAGGCAAGAGAATACTCCCACACTTGTGACTTTCTGCATGGTTGCGGAAAGTTGTGTCTCGTCTGACAGCTCATCTTTTGTAAAACTTCTGGACAAACAGGAGACCGTTGTATATGAGGTAAAAATTCATTCGAAACTTGATTGGATGGTCCCTTGTTTACCTACCAAGTAAGTAGAATAGATCCGAAACTGAGTTTTATTTATTGGAAGGATCGGAATCTGAAAAAATTTGAAAATGAAATGATAAGAATTATATCCTATAAAGTTAACACATGGGACGGACGGCTATTTATCTTCTAATTTCCTGTATAAACAGTCCTTGGAGCATAACTGATCGAAATAGATTGGGCGATGATACCACAGTGGGAATTTCATCACATTCTTTGAAATTTACTCTGAATTTTGAACTGATTGTCCAATGTGAACGATGAATCACTAGGCTAATGACGCCGATCGAATCCTGGAAGAATTTGATTCAACAAAACTACTGTCTCAGTTTCAGAGGGACACTTACCGAATTGCGTTCACTGATTTTTTGGTGGGCAAAAATTGAATACCAAGAAAATGATTGGGAGCAAGGAAAAATTAATGTTTTCAAGAATTTTCAAAGTGTAATATTTCAGAAGATCATTTCAACGTTCCAGCTCACGCGTCTAAATATTTTGTTTTCTTTGAGATTTCCGAGAGAAATTTTTTTGTCATCAACTTCTTGGTTTCTTTTTGGATATTAAAGTTTCATTGCTTAATAAACATTGAAAGTTTGTGTTCGGTGAAAACAAAAACAAGACGATTTGGTATGTTAAAAGGGGAAGGCACTACGTTTCTCGTTAAAATATTACATAAGTTTCGTCAGCACCTTAAAAAAATACATTGTGATGACTGGAATTCACATCCAACTAACTTAGTTTATAAGGAGATTAATTTATCAGCATTCATGCCAGTCGATATTTTCTGAGAACAAATTATTCCTAGAGTAGATCGTCCCGGAATAGCGCTGTATCAAGTTCATCCAATTTTCCAGGAAGCTTCGTCGGTACACTGTACACCGCCGGCCGATGGAGGTAAGTAATAATGATAGTGATAGCCTTGCCATACACCGAGGTTGTTAGCGGCGATCTTTTTTGCATGCATCAAGATCTCCTCGAGTTACTAATTGTCCGCCACCGCAATTGCTGCCATAACAACGGCGGGACACAAAAGAAGCGGTACAGTTGGCTCGCTAATTAATTCACCTCTAAATTAGCTTTACAAGAAGCCGTGGGGAGAAAAAAAGAAGCCATGGGGGGAAAAAGACACGCGAGTCAGTCATGCTCTGTATTTCTGCCCCAATTTTTTTCACTTGAATCATTATCTTTTGTTCATGGCCCCAAACACAGTGGCTTGGCGAAGCAATCAAAGGCTCCTTTTTTCATTTTGAAAAAGGGTGTTTTTCAGGATGAATGCCAGTTATTGTTTTCCTGTCAAATGGGAGGGAAATCGTAGGATGAAATTAAAATCTGGTCTATTTAAATTCAAATGACAAACCCTTTCTCAGGAAAACTCTAACGGGAACATGAAATTGTGCTGGTTGCATGAATTAAAAATTTGTAAGAAAAATTTTAGTGATGAGATCTCCAAGAAACAATTGAACAGCGACCAAGCTATACCAATACCATCTGTGACTTGTTCGATCATAGCTATCGTGACGTCATACTGCATAATGGTCCATTTGTGATGAACCTCAGGGGCGAAATTGAGTTAGCTGCAGTCTGCTGTTGATTTTTCATAAAACAAAGCAAACCAGGGATTGGAAAACCTTATGAAGTGCAGTGGAACTTTTTCTGTCAAATGAGTGAACAAAAAATTCAGTTTCCAATTGTTATTTCTAATACGACAGAGATAATATTCAGATATAGGTATATTTAATTTGAATAATAATATTTATATTTATAATAGATATATATAATATAAAATGATATACAAACATAGCTTGTTTGTGCTCGATTTTAACCCGATCCTTCGATTCAACAATTTATAGAAATGGAATATTGTACTCTCGCATTTTCTTGGATTATCATCCCGGGTAGAGTTTTTATAAATCTTAAATTACTGGAGAAAAAGTTATATAAGGTTAGGCTACGTGCCACAATTTTCATTTTCATAGCAAAATTATATAAATTGTTAGTTACAACAGAACTCTGGCACAGTTCAATCAACAAAAAAAAAAAACACTCACAATTGAAATCAGGACTTTAAAATTTTCGTAGCTACAGTTTATTTCTTCCAAACGCTGGACAGTTTCAAATGACGACTTCGACTCTTTCATTTGATTAAAAATAAATCAGAAAACACACAATTTATGAGACTATATAACGTTAAAGTTAAGTTAGGGAATATATTACAAAATTTGTTAAATTTTAAATTTTTTTAAGTTGGAAAACATATTACATATTTACGTATCTTTACGCAAGATGTGTGGAATTTTTCATCACTCAAACACAATAGCTCTAACGGTTTGTTGGAAATTTTATGGAAAAACGTTTTCACCTTCGTCTAGTTTTATTCAAAACTTCTGTTATTTTTCGACCTCTAGTGGAACACCATCGCTTTGTTGCCACGTCTAGGAGCAGGCCTGGAGAAACATGTTTTGACTATATCCTTCAGATATTTCACGTAACAGGTCCTCCTCGATTCTAAAAAAAATCTATTAGAATTTCACTTTCAAAATTTGTAGAACTACATCTAGACATTAGAGCATTGCTATTTGTTATCGAAGTGTCGAATTAACACTGAAAAAATATTCACCAGCTTCGCACAAATTTTCAAAGTGAAGCGAATATTGATCTGCAAGAAGAACAGTATCTCGAAATTCCTAGAGTGTTGCTGCGTCAGAAAACAAAATACTCAAGTACATTCTGTCACATGTGATATAATCCCTAAGAAAGCCCTCTTTTCACCTGCATTTTCCACGCGTTTGAATAATGATCTAAAAAGACATATATTTTATCTCGTAAATGAATGTTAAGTGACATATGCACACACATAAAAGGTGACCGGTATTTTGTTGAGCAAACTTTAGCATTAAGTTCAAACCGTTGGAATAAATACATTTTACTCAATAACTGTGTGATCAAAAATATTTCGTTACAGAATAACAAAGACTTGAAATTTGTAACGTATTTGAAGAAAATTCGAACTTAGAGAGTGGCATGGAAAAAAAATGTCAAAGTTGAGATGGGAATTTTATTATGAACTCAAAAACAAAGCAGTCAGAATAATAACAGAAAAGCCTCCGCAAGGATTTGTGAAACAAACGCGTTTTTCAAATGAGGATTGTTTTCAAATGCGTCCTGCAATCATTATCGCCCCGGCGTTTGAACTCCCGAGTAGTAAAAGATGGGTGCCATGTTGAAAATCTTTTGTCTTTAACCTCATTTAAAAATTAGTTTCTAGTGGTAATAGTAATCAAGGCTACTATTATTTCTTGTGTTTTTGATAATGATACCTTCCTAACTTTTACATTTCATTTTTGTATCACCTCAAAGTACGAGTTTTTTCCAATACATTTCAAAAGTCAAACCCTTGTAACTCTTTAACGATGCATTTTTAACCACACTCTTATTGAGTAAAAATACTTATTCCAACGGTTTTAACTTTATGTTAAAATTTGTTCAACAAGGTACCGGTCACGCTGAGTATTACGACACATACTCTTACTCACGTTCAATGACACACTGTATGTAAGCCGGCAGAGATTGTCTAAATGAGTAATAGCTTTGGTTTTAATCTTGTCATGCCCACAAATCGCTCTATCAACTCGAACAAGTCGTTTTTTGTACCAGTTTAGTACCTAATATCGATGTAAGTAGGATGACCAAGTCACCTCTCATAATGTGATAACGCCCTATTCTTATAAAATATTTTCGCTCTTGATCTAAAAAATGCCAGGACACGCTATTATAATTCCTACTTTCGCAGCATTTTCTTCATCGCTGAAGTCACATTCTGAGCATTTAAAAATATTTCTTTAGGCTCTGAATTATTGTACGCTGGGTTTTAGACCGGCATTCCTCTTCATTATATTATAATTTCACCTAACTCTCAGAAGCGAGTATATATCATTTCAACGAGGCAATGAAGTGCTCTGGAGTAGTTCATAGATCAGGGAGCGGTATATTTAATCTCGGGAAGAAAGACTGCCTCAAAGGGGCGCTGCGTCACAATTTTAAGGCCGTTTTTGTCTAGTTGCCTCATTTTTAAGGGCTAAAACAGGTCTCATATATCAAAGGCGTGAATACAAGCTCGTCTGAAATACGCTTGGGAAGATCACGCTTCAAAACGCGCTCTTTACACTCACTAGAGTAATTCTTCTTTCTCATTTTCATGAAGATTTTATTTGTTTGCTAGAAAAAACACTCTTGCTGAATACACAAGAGGCTCGTCTTGCTCATTAGTTGTGTCTCGAGAAAAATTGGCTTTTAATTTATAATATTCACGCCACGGTGACTTGCAAGCTTGAACAACATATTCGGATTCCATGTGTTTTTCGAATTTGGTTTTAAGATAGTGATTTTATATCTTCAGTGATAGTTCCTCATCTTGACTGAGTTATTTAATTGCTATTTTATTTTCGATGGTTTCATTTAGGAATGGTTTCTGCGTCACTAGAGCTGACGATAAAGTTGCTAGAATTTTTATGACGGTGAACAGACTTGGCAGGTTTTCTTCAAAAGTTCATTCGAGATTTATTGCGAAATTACGTTCATTTGTTGGATGGCGATACAAACTAACGCTTTTTTTCTCAAAATGAACTGTTTTCTTAAAAATATTTTGACTAAACTGAATCACGGATGGCACAAAAATCTGAATGCAAACTTCCAACGCATGAAGCTAAATTTTTGATTTCATGCTAAAGTGTATCATAACATATCTATCAATATACTTTTCACCTGATGTTAATGTATATTAATATTTATTTACATGCGGCTTTGACTTAACCCTCGTATATCTGCAAGCCACGAAAACTAAATCTCAAATCGCATTTCGGGCATAAATGTGTACTGGAGATTTAGTGCCAAGTAGAAAACAGTCGACCTCTATTCAAAACTATATTATTTATACCAGCCTTTCCTGTCTCGCAGTCCAATCAAGCAGAGTCTGTGACCAGGTACGTTGAACGTGCTCGTGTTTACGAGCAGTGATCCCTCGTTTATCGCGGTCGGTGGGTCCCGAGACCTGCGGTGATAACTGAATTTCTGCGAAGTAGGGACACCATATTTACCGTATTTATTTAACATGTATTTGGTTTTTTAAAACCCTCTCTATACTGTTAACAACCCACCTTTTACGGTACAGTATCTTACTAAAAACAAGGACTACTGTTAAGCAATAGCACTTAAGAAATTATGGTGATGCAGCTGACGATGACTTATACTGCGCAGTCGATGATTGTATTTTACTCGAAAACTCGGCAAAATACTTTTCAAATGCATATTTTAGAAACCCGCGTAGAGAATCCGCGGCAGTCAAACCACGAAGTAGCGAGGGAACACTGTACCGGGTGTTCCACGAAAATGTCCCCGATTATTTAATTGATTATATCTCCGTTTTAAATTAGCATATTTGAATTGTCTTTATTTAATAATAAGTATTTATTTCGAATAATTTAAGTTTTTGAATTAAAAGATCACTTTACAGTGATCGATTTACTGAAAGAGGTAGAAAAACTAATTGTTCAAAGGAAAAATTTTAAAAACAACACTGGTGTTCTTCATTTCTCAATACCTACTGTTAAATATAATTTCACACTGATGTATCGTACATACCATCAAGTATGTATCACCTCCATCATTAATAATTATTCGACAACGAATTGAAGAAGAGTTTCAAGAACTGAAAGAAAACGGTGAAATAATCCGCAAAACTCTTCGTTCAATGGTGGCTAGAAGTAATACTTGCCTTGAGAGAAATGGAGGGTATGTCGAAGGATACTAAACTACTTTACTTATTTAAACGTTATTTAAGGTAATGATTGTTACTCTTTTAAATTTTTGTTTGTTCGGGTTTTTGGAAAGTACAAAATAAGGATGAATATCAATATTGTTTTAAAAAATTTTCCTTTGAACAATTAGTTTTTTACTCTTTTCAGTAAATTGATCATTGTAAAGTGGTTATTCAATCGATTTTCAAAAACTTAAACTATTCAAAAAGGAAGCAAAATTTGCTACATTGTGAAGAAAAGGCAACCCAAAATTGTTATTTTAAAGCAGAGATATAATCAATTAAAAAGTCGGGGACATTTTTGTGGGACACCCGGTATTTTTTTTGCATTTTCACGTCTCTTTTCGACACCCCAGTCCCGATGCCAATGTCCAAGACAATTCCTCTCGTACGTTTTACATCTTCATCCTGTTTGTTACGCTGATTAATTGAATGCTGTGTAAAGTGCTTATGATATGTTGTGCTACCTGCGCAGCAATTTGGAAAATTTCGACCGTTGGGTTCGGACTAGAACCATCCGACAGGCACACTCGCTTCTGGAACCATAGGTATTTAAACTCGGTTAGCGGTGCAGATACTGTCAGTTATCACGTGAATTTTGAAGTGTATGGACTCCAGAGATAGAAATGTTGGTAACTAGTGTTAAACATTGATGTTGTGGGCATTGTGATGTTTGTAGGAACTTAACCGTGTATAGAGAGAACGGTCAGATTGTTCCTTGGTGTTTAGAGATGCATTCTGTCTTGTGCATTCAGCTGATGAGTGATAACCAATTCTGATACCTAACAAGAACTGCTGGACACTTCAAACTGTTTAAAATTTAGCATTTGCCATCACAGCTACATCTATTGTGTACTCCCTCAATTCTGGTTACATTTCAGTTCTGCCACTTATATTGTCACTGTTATACAGGGTGTTTCAAAAATACACGGCATAATTTCAGGTATGTATTTCCCACATGTAGACAATCAAAATAGTTCATTACAACATATGTCCGGAAATGCTTCATTTCCGAGTTATGGCCTTCACAAC
>JACJUY010001711.1:74212-103001 GCA_014220935.1 Platorchestia sp. MABIK | reverse complement strand
TTGTGAAGGCCATAACTCGGAAATGAAGCATTTCCGGACATATGTTGTAATGAACTATTTTGATTGTCTACATGTGGGAAATACATACCTGAAATTATGCCGTGTATTTTTGAAACACCCTGTATAACTCTGTTGTTATCCCTCACAGTTATTTTCATGGTGTTCATATTGTTAAGCCTTATTTGATCTATGCTTGCAGTGTTGTATAGCTCCTTGCTGTCATTCAAAGCTATTTTACGGTGTAATTTCAAGTCTTTGACTTGCAGAGCTATATGATTCCTTACTAACCTTGGTATGTGAGATTATTTTGAAACAATGTACATGCTAGCCACAGGAACATAACGTAGGTACCTTGTCTTTGATCTTAGAACTAAAGCTATTTATATAACTGTACGCATGAGTGTATGTATCGTAGGAGAATATGTTCATCCCTTTTATGCCATTGATTTAACTGTATTAATGTGTCGAAATGTGCCCTCGTCCGCATATTGTGGCAGCAATAATTATTGTAGTTGTGATGTATGATTTGGATTTAGTGGTGCTCCTTGATTACATGTTCAGACCAGAGTTTTGTGACTGGTTATATTAAGAACAGGAGCAACCAAGTTGTAGAGTATTTCTTTTGAAGCAAAAGTCGAGTAACTCCAACTCAACTCCTCCCTTGAGTCGCACATCCATGTGTGGACTATTCTACTGAACTGACTATATCTAAGTGCGTTGTTAGGATGACTGATTATATCTGAGTACGTTATTGGGGTGCTCACATGGAGAATTGATCCGAGACCCATCCACAATGATATCATGTGTGTTGATTGACCTGCTGAAATACTACCCGTGTTCTCTTGAGTTAGGGTTTTTGCTTGTGCCATTGATACAGTTCAGCCCAGACTTGTGGCATTATCTTAATTTTATGATTTGTGCTCCTCACCATCTTTGAATTTGTCAATCTCTAAAGACTGTATATTTTGGTTTTATTATGGTACTGACTAAACCTTTCTCTTTCAGGAATTTTTATTGTTTACAATAAAAGGCTGCTTATAACAAGTTTCACTCCGTCCGCGGACTTTCTCTGCATGAACATCTCCCACGTCTTAATGTCAAAACCGCCATATATGTTGTGTCATTTTTTAGTCATTTTCGCCTCTCGTGTTCGACTGTGCTTCGTTGTTATCTCAGTAGAGTTTCCGCACGCACGTAGGCGTGTGTAAACTATTTGTGACGTCAAATTTAGTTTTCTCGCTGATAAATTCTTTTTCGTTTGGCGTGCCGTACCTTGAATGCTACAGAGCCGCGATTCAACTCTCAAGAATGCTTTGTCTCGTCCTTTTGGAATGGCGTTTGTAGAAGTGAGCCTCATTTAACGTGGGCTTCTCGTGCTGCCACTTCGTTCCATGGCTACGAAAAGAACTCGTCTTTTGGTGCCCTCCGTTTTCTGGAGCTTTTACCGGCTGTGGACTGCAGTATCCTGCAGACCTACAAGTGGCCGCTGTACCGGCTGTGGACTGCAGTGTCCTGCAGACCTACAAGTGGCCGCTGTACAGGCTGTGGACTGCAGTGTCCTGCAGACCTACAAGTGGCCACTGTACCGGCTGTGGACTGCAGTGTCCTGCAGACCTACAAGTGGCCGCTGTACAGGCTGTGGACTGCAGTGTCCTGCAGACCTACAAGTGCCCGCTGTACCGGCTGTGGACTGCAGTGTCCTGCAGACCTACAAGTGCCCGCTGTGCCGGCTGTGGACTGCAGTGTCCTGCAGACCTACAAGTGGCCACTATGCCGGCTGTGGACTGCAGTGTCCTGCAGACCTACAAGTGCCCTCTGTGCAGTAGGCACGAGGTCCTCCAGTGTGATGCAAAATTGTGTAATTTAGTATTTGGAAAATCTTCCATGATTTACCTAAATTTAATTATTTTAATTCTCCTTATTTTACTCTCCTTAGGATTAAGTACTTCCGACTCGAAGTATAGGGGATGCTAAAAGGCGTTTGAAAACCATGCTATCCTGAGCTTTGCAATTCATAACCTCTGGGCCTAACAATGTGCGTGAGTTGTAAATGTATTCAGTACTTGAACTGTACAGTGTACAGCGTGCTATAGTAGTCAAACTTATCACGATGCTGCGTACCCCACATCGGAAATTGTATATCGATATGAAGGTGATATCAATCGATGTGGAGGAAGTGCCATCGCAGGTAAACATGGATTTACGATTACCGTCTTATTTTCCAATACATTCCTCCAACAGCATGATGTAACAATCAAATAAAAAATGGTGTCTCGTAGGTTTAGTTTTAATAATTTGTTTCATGGAACAGCCGCCACCGTATTTTAGTAATTTGTTTCATGGAACAGCCGCCTCCGTATTTTAGTAATTTGTTTCATGGAACAGCCGCCACCGTATTTTAGTAATTTGTTTCATGGAACAGCCGCCACCGTATTCACACTGGCGACCACCTGAGTTTCCTTCGGCTGAAAACGCTTTAACTTTATGACGCTGACCATTACAATTCCTTCTCTGAACCAGTATCTGGCTTAGAATCTATGAGAAACTTTAATCCAACTGAGTCGAGGATTACTGATCCAGACTAACTGTGCAAACAGTGATATTTGATACGTTTCCAAGAGACAGGACAAAGACTTTCGGATTACTGATAAAAAACAAACTTTTTGAACTGGAGGTTAATCTTTTATTTAAAAAAATTCAACCAAGACTTCAACATTAATAGTTCAGTGAAAAATCACTCATGATTTCATTATTTTTGAATTCATAACCAACTCCGAATAAAATTTTTCTTAGTTTGACCTTCAACTCTTCGTTACGTTGCGGAAAATCAAAACTGTATTAGAGTGCGCTGTTCGGAAAGCACAGCGGTAATTAATTTAAATTTGACGCTACTTCTGAATTTTTTGCTGGTGCTATTTAACCAACGTGGGTAACTGATGAAGGTAGAAGCGTGCTTAAATATCTTCATGCCACTCTCGTTGTCAATACTATTACGAAATAATGTTACTACAATAAACTTGAGTGTTGAAGCTCAAGGGAATTTTAAGCTCAAGTGAATTTGAACATTTCATTCGCACACTTTGGGTACTTAATTGTTAAATCGGACATCCTTAAAAAGTTCAAGCAAAATCTGGTTAAAGAATACACATGAATATTTCCAAATAAATCACGATAACAAATTCATAAAGTATGTACAAGTATTAAAAGCCTCTCTACCTTATTTTAGCCGTAATTTTATTAGCACTATGCATTTTTCTATTCCTTATTTCTCCTTTTATTTTGTATTTCGATTTCTTGTTTTATTGATTTTTCTCTCCGCATTTTGTTTATTGCATTTTGTCTTGTACCTATTGTTGATTGTATTATTTCGTTTCTTACTTCTTGAATTGCTTTATTTCTTGTAAAGTAGATCAGCAAGATCATTTTCGAGTTTTGTCAGATTTAGATGTGTTAGGCGTAATTTTCGCTGAGTCATTTTGAGTTTGACATGTGTAGTGTGTCAAAGTATCAGTCGTCATGCCTAAATGGCTAATTCATCCTTCGTTGATACATAAGTTGCCTTTGAATTATGCAGTGCATGTGCCTGTGTTGAAATAGGTTATTACACTAATGAGGCCTATTTATTGTCCAGATATGACTAGCTATCTTTTTCAATTTTACTCCAGGAAATATTGCGTGAACCATGTACATTTCCGTTGGTGGTTCAAGCACCGGAGTCTAACTACTAGAAACTTTTGTTCTAAGCGAAGTTCCCTAAAATACTAAACTTGCATAAATGCAGTTTTTGTGGGGAACGTCCGATTGCATCGAAAATTTATTTTTCGTAATTCAGCTTTATTTTACTCGCGTATTTTGATCAGGCGTTTGTCTCAAACTGACCCATCTCCGAATTACTGAAGAACATGGCATATGCTTTGTGAAACCAAGTATTCATGAAATAGGCTAGTACACAAATTAAAGATAGCTGTGGAGTAAAGATCAACTGGAACGGCCCGCAAGCGTTTTTTAGAAATTAACTGCCGTTTCTCAGGCTGAAATTCACAAACTAAATTGAAATCTTTAATCGTCTTGAAAAGGTTAAGAATTTAAGCAATCCAGGAACGTCACATGGAATAGATTTAGAATGTTAGCAAATGGACATATAATCAGTCCAACTTTTGCGAGGACGTTGTTGAAAGTATCTCATTCATAGTGACGAATTGAATAAATTGAAAAATTAGAGCTCACTCTGCTACATTTGCTGCGCGGTCAACCACAGTCGTGAAAACTTAAAGCCTGATAACCAAGACAAACTTTCCAGGTGATCTCTCACTTGAATAAAACAAACCAAACCCAGAGCATCGTTGTTGGAACAACTGCAGGAACTCAGTAACTCTAGACTTACTAGAACAACACCAACGGCACACACGCACGCTACGCTAGTCATGTGGATTAGTCATGTTTACGCCTGCAGCAATGCACGCGATTCTCGAAGTCAATTCTGGATTGTAATCCACTTAGTGTGCGACACGCGAGCCAAACGACAGCTCTTGATGGCATGAGCATCATCTTCTGAAGTGCTGAGAGAGGACTGCATAACGGCCGGGAGTCCCCCGTTTTGTGTGTCTCGCTCCACTCGTTGTAGCGGCCCCTGAAGAACGCTCAGCTCATTGCAGGAATAGCTCTCATTCGAGTTTGTGCGTATGGTTCAACCGGCCGCAGTTGTCGGCCATTTGGTAGAAGAAGAGGGTCGATGTTTTCGAGATCAGAGGATTTGTGTCGGGAATTGCAGTCGTTTGATGGGTTTACTCAACCGCGCTTGGCACAATATTGTTCTTATGAATAAAGTGCTGCAAATGAATGGAAATTACTGTGTGTTGTTGTTATTCCCTGTATAGTTGAGGTAGGTCTACTACTGCGCTCATAAAACTAGAAATGCATCAGAATATGACTCTTGAAACTTAGCAAAAATTTTCAGCTTAGAGTGAGAATTTAGTTTAAATGAATACACATTGATTTATCATTTAGAACTCTTCAGTTTCTCGGCAACCACATATAAAAGATTCCTTACTTTTTATATTTTTTGAGTTTATTTTCATAAGTGAGAAAAACTTATTTTTGAAGCTCTTGGCACACGCGTTTTCGTAGTTTTAAAGTCACTTTACAGAGAAAAAGATACAATTCCCTGATCATAAATTATAGTGCAATGATATGTCTAAAAATTTAAATGCATGTCTTATACATACGCAGGCTCTACATCTATTCAATCAGGTCGTATTATAAGTCCTATCTGTTTTCCTGTTGTAAGAAGTTTGAACTTGTATTACAGAGTAAGGTATAAAGTTGTGATCTATTCTGCGAGATAATTTATTGCAGTCTTTCATATACTTTGCAGTGAAACTCATTTAGATATTTAGCCATTTTTATCTTTAACCTTTCAATTAACATGGAGCCGTCAACAGAACACATAAGACACATAATGCTGTTTCAGATTCACAAAGGATGTAATGCGTCAACAGATGCCTAAAATATTCAAGAAGTGTATGGTCCAGAAGCAAAGTGTATGGGTCCAGTGTATGGTCACTGAACGGACACGCAGAAGATGGTTCGAAAAGTTTCGAAATGGGGGCTTACAGCCGTGAAGATAGCCCTAGAAAAAATCGTTCTGTTGAGTTTGATGTAGCTTTATTGGAGGCAACTCTTGAAGCTTATCCTACAGTCTCCAAAAGACAATTGAGCTCTAAACTTCATGTGAGTGCAATTACAATTCAACGTCAATTAAAGAAGCTGGAAAAGAAACCCTAACTTGAGAAGTGGGTTCCGTGTGACCTCTCCGCTGTTAATCGTCAGCAGCACGTGAATATCTGTGCATCTTTGCATTTCCGCCAACTGCAAGAACATTTTCTACATAAAGTTGTTATCGGAGATGAAAAGTGGATTATGAACATCAATGTTAAACGTCAAATCAATCGCAGGATCGACATGCAAAAGCGCAATCACAACCAAAAGCCGGACTCCATCCGAAAAAAAAAATTGTTTTGTGTTTGGTGGGATATGAGAGGAATTATTCACTACGAGCTTCTTGAAAACAATCAAACAATCACAGCTGAACTGTACTGTCAACAGTTGCAAAGACTAAGTACCGCTTTAAAAAAGAAGCGCCCAGCTTTGGTCAATCGAAAGGGCGTCAACCTGCAGCAAGACAATGAGCGTCCTCACACAGCACGAATGACTTTGGACACAATTGAAACGCTGAAATGGGAAACATTGATTAATCTTCCCTATTCTCCAAATATTGCTTCTTCAGATTTCCATCTCTTTAAGAGTCTAGACAATCATTTAAGGGGAAAAACTTTGATGGACAAAAACAACATTGAAAATGAATTGCAGGTCGTTTTCGATTCAAAAACTATGAATTTGGCATTAAAAAATTGGTTAGTAGGTGGTCAGAAGTTGTTACTAACAATAGAGAATATGTTGTTGAATAAATGAACATTACTTGATAAGTTTCAACTCTCCTTATCATACCAGTAAAAAACGAACAGAACTTATGGCACGCCCAAATACCTCAACTTTTATTGACTCGAACAAATAAAACATCTCAAAATTCACCAGGCTCTTTTCATGAAAATGAACACGTCAAGATTAAGCTTGGAACACAAATTGAAGTGCTTTGAGATAAAGTCGCTTCAACAATTCGAACATTTCATGAACATTTCATGGTGACGAGTTTCGCTTTACAAACACGACCTGCGAACCCACTTCAAATTCCACTCGAGTTACTTTCCAGTGAAAGCTCACAATTCTACTGATATGCGTAATGTACTTAATCTTCGCGTGGAATGAATACCTCACCAAAGTTAATTCCAAAATACTGGTAGTGATTTGGGCATGTGACTTTGTTGCTGAGTTGCCTTAGTGAAATACATTCGCTTTCCAAACAAAATTCATGCACGGGTCTGAAATTTACATTGCCGAAACTATATGGGTCCTTAGGTCGAGATTATGAAATTGAAGCTGCTGAGAAGTACAGTTAACTGTATATACTGAGAAAAACCTAAGATTTCGGCTTACACTTAACCATGTACGTAGATGCTCGAAAGAAACTTACTCGAACTTGATACAAGTCAAAGTAAACATGTTAGGGCTTGAATTTGCTTTCATTGTTTACGAGTGAATCAAAGGGTTGCACAGTCTGTATCAATCAGCCTAGTCAGCCAATCAGCGAAGAGCCCTTGGTATCGCTATCTAGAGAGTGTCAGATGAGTTGACCAATAGCATGACCGTAATTAGGATGAGCTCGTATACGTCAAGCGCACTCATCAAGTTACAGGCGCACGCTGCCCCGTTCAGTTGAGTGTTTGTCACGCCTTCTCTTAATTGGCAAGCCTTCGCTGATAACCCCTCGAATGGATGCCCAAAAATCACAAGCTGTTGTAACATCGCAAAATTTGTCCTTCTCCTCATGAACAATATTAATGAGTTTGTATTTACATTATTTTTTATTGATTTTTAGGTCAGTTAACAGCAGCTGAAATATAGGACCTGTATTCAAAAGTTTAGAATTATCTTTGGGGTTGGTTCAATTGAATAGAGCGGTTGCTGTATCTTTCGCTAGTATATATTTACTGTAGTATCGGAATGTTATTTTTGAGGCTATATTTCAATCAAATGATTTAATTGAGTGGTGAAAGAGGGGTAAATTGAAACGGTAAGAATTTGTATTAAATGGTGGCCTTTATTTCATGAATCATTTGTGATTGACAATTTTACCGATTTTTCACATTCTTCTGTGTAACCTGATGATACTTTTTAAATAACTCCCTTAAGGCCAAGAATTTAACGTTTTGGCAGAAGTGTTTGAAATTGCTATTACAAATTTCTAAAATGTTTATAATTTATTTAAAGACTTTTAAAATGAGTGAACTTCGCTAATCTACTGAAAATAGAAGCTATATGTGAACCTAAAATACCAGTTTTTGTGGCTGATTTACTAGTTTGAAATGTATGACCGTGAAAGTAAAGAAAGTTTGAGCCCAAATAATTTTTAGTTAATAGAGATTCATAACGAATTTAATTCTCTATGTAAAATTCACAGGAACTTAAAAAATGCGGAAAACATGAAGTAAAAATTCACAATAAAGTAAATTGATTTAAATATTTCACACAAAGTTACAATTGATTTAAAACGTTTATTCAATAAATTTAATTACATTTATAGTATTTTTACTTTGTCACCCCTTCATGGCCCCAACATTGTTAGGTTTACTGTTTCAAGAGAATTTTTAAATTAATAAAATTAAAATATTTAACATTTCTGTAGCATTTTCGATTTGATCATCAAATTATTATTTGAATAAATTAAGAATTTATCCATGATTCGTATATATCATGAATGATAAATAACATATGCAATGCATAGTATAAATGGAAAATAAAGTCGGACTGTGTGAATTAATGAAAAATTGATTCGAATGCGAATCTATTTCCTTACGAAATACTCGTATTATTTAGCATGAAGCATCGCAACACTGTAATAGCTCTGACTCCATACCCACTGCACCACAAAAATAAATAGCAATGGTAATACACCGAGTGATTGCGAGAAGGTTCTAACTGCATTCGTGTACACTGACTTGAATCTCGGGAAAGTCTGAAGTAATTTAAATATTTATTTATTTCTCCGTAGATTTTCTGAAATTTCAAATTCTCTTGAAATTTGTTTGGGTCATCTTTGTTCAGAAATGGTGACACAGGATTGTATCCAAAATTTGAAATAATCACAAATGTTCAATTGCCCTCAATTGGAAAACATGCTGGAGAAAATACGTACATATAACGACCTAATTTTTTTCGGTCTTGAACGAAATATGACGGTAATTTCTCTCAAATCATCATGAATGAAGCCCAGGAAATGTGAAATTTTTATCGAAACGTTCAGAAAATAAGAACGATGTGAGTAATTTCCAAATGCCCTTCAGAAAGGACGGTGGTCGATGTAGGGATGACACACGGCGGAATTTGTGATTTTAAAAAAAATCTACGGGAAAAGAAACCTTTATTTAACTTCCTAGCAATGACTAGAAATTTTAGATAGTGTAAAAGAGTGCATTCAGTAACATTTTTCCCATAACGAAATTTGTATTTGAGTCCAGTCATATCTATTAGATAGAAACTGGACCATTCAATGGTATAACAGCGCTGGGATCTCGAATGGCAGTATATTTCGTGATTGAAATCTGTTTTACTTAAGTCTATTTTTCGAACCGTGAACAAAAAAAATCCTAGCTTTACGTTTACCAGTGTTATTTTTCCTTAAATTTCCGCATGAACCCAACTTCGGCTGAATGTTTACATCAAATTTTGTTCGCACTCGATACACTCAGTCCTGTTGGCAAAGAAAGATTCAAATATTTTTGGAGCACATATTGCTGGCGGCAGAACGAATAAAACTGCCCAGTTTCGCTAGACGGGCTTGGCGCCTAAAATATTTATTAGGCTTCACATTTATATTTGCTCATTAATGGCCATAAAAATTAATGATGTCGACGCTTCTGACCGAAGTCCAGTTTATTTCGACGATAATTTGCAGTCACCTGACAAGCCCTCCACGTTGTCGCTGCAGCTCTGTCGCCCAGCTGGGGAATGGAAAATTGGAGGTTGAAATGGTGCGTTTAGTAGAATATTGGGACGTTGAAATGGTGCGTACAATGTAATATTGGGACGTTGAAATGGTGCGTAAAATGGATTATTGGAACGTTGAAATGGGCGAATAATGGAATATTGGGGGGTTGAAATGGTGCGTATAATGGAATATTGGGACGTTGAAATTGTGCGTATAGTGGAATATTGGGACGTTGAAATAGTGTATATAATGATATATTGGACAGTTGAAATGGTGCGTATAATAGAATACTGGGACGTGGAAAAGGTGCGTTTAATGGAAAATTGGGACGTTTATATGGTGCGTATAATGAAATATTGGGACGTTGAAATGGTGCGTATAATGGAAAGTCGGGACGTTGAAATGGAGAGTACATTGTAAAATTGGAACATTGAAATGGTGAGAACATTGCAAAATTGGGACGTTGAAACGGAGAGTACATTGTGAAATGGGGATGTTGAAATGGAATGCATTGTAGGCGAGTATATGGGAATTGGGACGTTAATAGCAAGATGTATTTTCTGAAATTGGGACATTAAAATGGAGAGTACAGCGTGAAATTGTGATGCTGATATACACAACATATTAGCATTCATAGGGAAATTGAGACGTTAAAATCAAAATTATTTTTGAATGAACTTTGAAAAATTTATGCGTGCAGTTCTAAACTGTGCGATTAAAACAGAACGTATAATGGCCATGCACTTGTAAGTTAGGTTGTATATTATTAAATGGGGATGTTATATATGTTATGTGGAACATGTCATCTAAAATGGGGAGAAATTAAAAAATTTGGAAGCCAAAGGAAGCATGCTTCAAGAAATTACGATATACTGAGAAATTCAGTAAAGTTAATACTCTTTAATCGAATGATCTTTAGAAACTTAAAAACGAAAATGACAGTTAACGATGAAACCATATTTATTAAATTTTCACAAGGCCTACATTAAAAATATCTGAAAAGAATCTATTGATTTGTCAAACGTTTCGGAGACCAGCTCCATCCTCGGTAATGCAGCCTGTAAAAAGATGAAAAAAGAAATATTCAGTCATATCTAAAAAACATAAGTTTTCCTCAGAAATCTACATTTACATTTGCAACGGAAATGAGCTATTTGAACTACTAGGAACTGGGTTTCGTTTAGCTATGTACAGGGATTCCAAAATGCGCGAGCCTAAATCATTCTGGGCAGTACATAAAATTTTAAAATCGTCCTCTGGTATACGGGCGCTGCACTGTTCGCTGTGGAGGCGGATAGACGAGTGAGGCGATTGGGTCAAATTCTTCTGCTACGGTAGCTGACTCCACGGTGCTGGGCAATCCTAATGTAGAGTGGCAAAGTCGTCAATTTGAGGGTAATTTGAGGGTAATTTGAGGCACAAGGCTTGTGAGTAATTTGAGGGTAATTTGAGGCACAAGGCTTGTGGGTAATTTGAGGCACAAGGCTTGTGGGTAATTTGAGGGTAATTTGAGGCACAAGGCTTGTGGGTGATTTGAGGGTAATTTGAGGCACAAGGCTTGTGGGTAATTTGAGGGTAATTTGAGGCACAAGGCTTGTGGGTAATTTGAGGGTAATTTGAGGCACAAGGCTTGTGGGTAATTTGAGGGTAATTTGAGGCACAAGGCTTGTGGGTATTTTGAGGGTAATTTGAGACACATTTCTTGTGGGTTTTTTGATAGCCAGTTACTTCACTTTACATGAGTACTTCAGTGCATTTTATCTCAAAAAACAAGTAACAATTCCAATTTTTCAAACCTGAGAGTAAGGTTATCTTTAGTTAAAAAACTATATCTGTTATACTGTTCACATTTTTTATGTCTTCCATAAAGACAGTGAAGTGAAGATCCCATAAATCTAAGCTCACAAATACACGTAAGCAATTCAGCAATCTAATTTTCGAAGACTGTGCAGGAACACAATAACGGTGGTACAAAGAATGCCACAATTTAACAGTTATGTCAGTATATCATTGTCGTGTGTTGAGTAAAACCGTTGATGAAAATTCTGATGAATGTTTCTCGCTTAAACTTTTACAGAAATTACCTTGAAATTGGCAAACAAGGCGCTTATTTCATTTAAAATATTACAAGGACGTAACTTTTTAACCGTCCAAACTACTTTAGAGTCAAATCTTTGAGAATATTTCCCCAGACATCAATTGTTTCGTATTTTTGAACATTAAAAAAATTTATTCATCAAACTACTTCAGCCTGAAGACAATGCTTGTACAAGGTGGCTCATGAGTAGATCACTCCTTTTTTACAAATCGATGCCCCAAAAAACATTGAAAAATAAAGTTCTTAAGAACAATTTTAAATGATAGATGAAATTTGAAATTGACTGAAAAGTTGAATAGAAATGAGATTGCTTTCATGAATTTTGCTGTCATTAAAAAGGTATAAAATACGTGAAACGTATTGCTTTCATAAATCCCATGTTTTATCCCATGAAATGGTGTGCTACACACACAAAAAAAAGTAGCGGGCAAAAATCGTGCAGCTTCATTCCCAGTGTAATGGAACAATTATTTCTGTGCAAAAAATTAAACAAACATTTTTGGTGATCTAAGGAGTCATGATAAAAACAGCATGGAAGTAATGGTCTGTAAATTCAAAGAATCCGGATCTACAACAGACAGCGCCATAGCAGACCGTGAGCCGTTCAAAATAACACACCGGTTCAGCTCGTTTTGAAGAGTGTACATGGAGTTTATCTCAAAGATATTGTATTCTATGCTCTTAAACTATAAACAAATTTCTAACTCTCCTGGATCGTTTCGATTTATCACTAACTTTGCATGTTTCAATGTTTTCATGTTAACAATTTCTAAAACAGGTGAATTACTCAAGGGCTACCCAATACATCGAAACTTTGCTTCACTTGAAATTTGAATTAGATTTGTTGAAATGATTCTCGACTTATCAAGAATTTCCAATCCCTGCAAACTTGAAAAATCATCGGTGCTCTTCACTCGACTTCAAAGTACCTTGACAGTCGTGAAAACCGCTTGGATAGCTACACGAACATTAATTTACACCTTAAACTCGAGGAAAGAAACTAGATCGCTATCTCACTCATTTTTGAGCTTTTTTTCTGGGGACCATACATTGGCATGGACAGCAGGCAGTTGAAGTGCAGATTTTCTTCCTCTGCATTAAATTCGGTCACTCAAGAGAGACTTGGAGGCTAGCGGAGGCCTATACTGCTGGTGCCAGTGCATACGAATTACCCAATTATTTTTGTGCAAAATTTTGTCAATCAGTTTTGGCTTTTCAGTTAACGTACCAAAGTACAGTAGGTGTAAGGAAGTAAAAATGAATCGTTTATCGATAGCGATGTCTAGTATAGCTCAATCGCTCATACGAATTACATGCTAGTAATGCTCAGTCCTATTCAGTCGTTCTTACATATAACATGTTAAGCTGTTCGATATTTCTGTTCTAAACTTCAGTTCGCTAGGGCATCAATCAAACTATGCTAAGCTACTCAAGGAGATTTTCCGTTAACCACATGAAAAATTATAAAATTACAATGATCCAAATTCTTGCCGAGTGGCATGAAGTGCTTGACTATCTCTTTGGTGGTGACTTCGGAATGCCTCTTCTCTAGGTTTCAATTATTTGAAGTTAACTCAGAGCCTTCAAAAATTTTGGAGGATGTACTGATGCTTACGAGCAAAAGGTAACGGCCATGACTCTGCTCCCCAGAAACCTCGACTTTCCAAGCAGAGCTGTAAGATGTGGTAAAGGTGCTGCGTTTGATTGAGGAGCATTCACACAGCACCTCCACTGTCTCCACAGCCTCGAGGGGCGTTACACAGTTATTCTTTTTGGTTATCCTTTTGGTTACCAGGTTATTCTTTTTGAATGTAGATACAACGCATGTGTATAAGAGTACCCACTTCCTCATCACTGAGAGATGGTCACAAACTTCGTTCAACGTGCGCGTGAGCGTGTGTTAAAGCAAGGTTTGGTATATATGTATCTGGACAAATAGAGGTATTATTTATCCAATAGGTCTATTCTTGGGAAATCTCACGCTCAAGATGAAAAGGCGAACCAATGTTAAAATGCATATTGTTAATGGTAAACGCTTAGAAAAATTAAAGTTCCATCTTCAGGGCTGAAATCTGAAAAAAGAAGAAAGTCAGACTTAAAACAAGCAGAAAAGATAATGAAATTAATTAATATACGTCTATAAAAACTTAGATCCTACCCCTCATTCAAACACATGTAGAACCATCACGTACCCTCACTCGGTTAGTTACACAATCCCGCACAAGCACATACAACCACACATTTACTCTACTCATGGAAAGATCCTCACATACACGGACGCGTACGTTCGCACACTCATAGCTCATACATAACAATATTGTCAGTAGGTTGAGGCAATGTACAGTGTGGTAGCACTTAAATCTTTATTTAGGTGTGGCTTATGGGTGGATATGAAAAATGAATCCTGATTCCGAAGTTCTTGTTCATTATTTACAGTGCAGAGAAAAGAATAATTGTTTTTTCTAAAAGGAGGATTGAAATTCTGATAGATGATCTCAACAATGCTGAAAATGGCCTCGTTCAGTAATTCGAGGTAATTGTCAGCACTTTAGTCATCCTTTCAAAAGAATTAATTTCTCTACTCTCTGCGCCTCAAGATCTTAGGATTTTGGAGTTTTTATTCGTATCCACCCAAAAGTCAAACCTAAATAAAACTTATGAAAATGGTTCCAGCGTGGAAGGGAAGCTGAAAGTTTCGGTTGGTAGCTGGAACTCCCGTATTGGGGTTCAAGCCTTTTTTATTAAATTTGGAAGCTTTTCAATCATCTTCCACAATTACTTTTCTGATCAGAAGATTTCGCATGGGTTAAAATCTGTGAAAACAATCAGTTTTGAGTTTCGCTACTGGATCGCTTTCGAAGTGTTTTTGGTTGTTAAATCGGAATGATAATAGTGATAATGATCAGAATTAACGGATGAGGCCTTCATCACACATGAGTGGACAGTGAAACCACTTCTTTGGCTCCTTCGACCCTGTGGGTTGTAATAGTTTCCATAATTACATTAATGACCCCCATGTACTTCTTCATTTAACATCGTGATGCATGGAAGCATGAACTTAAATTTGTGATACCCCAGAGATAATAATATAATAGCCGGTGTTACTAAAGCACCAACAAACCTGTGTTACTATTACTACTGCATCTACTTTTACGTTAACGCCTCAGAGCAAATGTTGACTATCTGACACGCTTGCAAGAAATTAGTGAATTTGTGGGAGCTACGCGAGTGCTACGCTATGAACTCAAACACCGTTATTGGCTTGGTGTTAAGATGAGGCAAAAGTACCAACTAATAAGATGAAGATGAGGAATTAGATAAAGAAGATGAGGCAAAAGTACCAACTAATTTTATAATGTTGTTCAAGTGCCGCGTGACGTTGAATCGTTTGATTAACTCACTATAAAATACCAGGTTATTCTTTGTTGGTTGACTGGATGATTGGTTTTGCAGTTACTTTACGTGTTTTAGAAAGCCAAATACTAGTGTCAACAAGAATATAAACTCGATAGTTAAAAATAAATGTGCTGCCAATAGTATACAGTAGAGGATATAGTAGACTGTTGGATGATATTACCATTGATTTATCAGTAATAGTTGATTCATTTTGTGTCTGAAGGGTTGATAGATTGAGAAATATAAAGGTAGTGAAGCTTGGGTCACAGTTACGCTCGTTATCCACGATTAATTATTCAGGAAATCAGGAAATACTTTGTACTGTTATAAATTCGCTGACGTAGTTAAAGTTCGTGTCTTATAAAATGAAGTGAGAGTCAAGAAGACGGTGTTCTCGCCTTCATCTCTAACGGTGCGAGTACACTGGAGATAAATATTTCACACCAACATCACATGATTATTTAAGGTAAAAGAAACATTTGATATTGACGTCTAAATTTGAATCTATTCTAAAATCATGCAGAATTAATTTGTTTTCCTGCATTATTTCTCAGTGAGAAAAAACAAGCTCAAATTCATTTACGCCATTTGCAGCAGATAAAGTTTGCCCGAACATATTCCTCTAAGATTTTAAACGAAAACGAGGGGTAGCAAAGATGCATTGTAAATATTTACGTTATGTTTTTTACGTATTTTCTGCCCCGTGCACGATGTGCCCTGTTCCAGCAGAGCCAAGACAAATTTCTTTTTCTGCCTCCCTGAAGCGAATCCCTACGTTGCTTTTGCAGGGAAAACTGTGAAGTTGTTTTGCAGCCGGAACAATAACGCTCAAAAATATCGGCGGTGGGTGCCCATGCCGGAGCCTCGTTTTGAATCTTAATACGCCAACCTCATGAATATTGTCGGCGCTCAGAATAGACTCAAATTCTGGCGGGAAAGCGTCTGCCAATATCACTGAGTTCTTGTGGCAAACTCGCTGCCGAAATCGCCGAGTTTTTGTCGGAAAAACTTTGTTAACATTGCTCAGTTCTAACTAAAAGGTTCTGTTGACTTCACTGATGTTATGTGGGGAATCATATCAAACAAATTAGGTAACTTTTGACATGAAAACCATGGTTGCGACTATCGCCCCATATGACCTTTTATTATTTGATTGCTGGCTTGTTTAGGTGTTACGGCTATACTACCGCCCCGAGACCGGAACATTACATCCCGACTGGAAATTTCTAACTTTAAATTTCAATTCAGTCAAGTTGATTGAAATTTATTCCAAAGTTAGCGTAGCTCAAAAATTTCAGGAATAGACATTAATGTAGCTAATTCGCTCAAAAATTGTCTTCAGAAATGAATTATGACTCTAACTCAACGAACGTGTCATCATTTTTGACAGTAAGTATTCTCTAGCAGCTGAATATCAGTGATACATCAGGAAGCTTTCGCAATAACTTCTACCTGATATTCCTAAATTTTTAAGGAATAGTAAACGCAATTAGGTCAGAAATTCCTCATTTATCTTCATTTTGTTAAGTTGCTGGCTAAACAATTTTCATGAAATAATACTTTATGTTTTGAATGAAAATTGAAAACACGTTTTAAATTAAAAAGCATTCAATTAGTTTTACTACTGTACTGAATTTCATACGTTTAAACAGTTCATACTAAATAGTTCATATGCTATTTCTAAGTTAAAACTATTGTTAATTTGTGAAACGTTTGCACACGAACTGGTTGCGTGAAATGCGTGCTTTTTCTTCCATCGATTCTTGATCTTTGGAGCTGGGGGAGAAACCTTGAAATGAATTCCTTCAGAATGAATTTTATCAGTCACTAGTGTACACGATCCATCAAAAATGACGGGATTCGATATTTTCTCTAGACAAATCTTCCATATGTGGATGACAAACAACTATATCCATTCTAATAGTTCCCGCAATTAGAATATTCTTGTACTTGTGCACTGGTGAAACTCGTATCACAGATACGGTCATGAAGCATCCTTAAGAGCGTGAAAGAGAAACAAACCAACCAACCAAGATAGACCAACCAATTTCATGCGTTCAATGAAATTCCCATTGTAATTAAATAGGAAAAATTCCCCCCAAAATTTGTAAATTTATTTATTAGTAAATTAAAGAAGACACCTGCTATTGAAACATTCTGGCACCGAAATTGCCTTTTTTTTCCTTTACTAATACGTACAACAAGTGGAATAATTAGATTGATAGCTATGTGGAACTGTGTGCGAGATCTGAAAAAGCGCGCAAATTTCAACACAATGCAGAGCGGAGCGACATACGACCTACATTTACAAGAAAATTATATACAAATGAAAGCAAACGGAGGTTCGGTCTAATTAATCAAAAGTCCATTTCATCGTTGAAAATTGAAGTTGGGTTTAATTTGAGTTGAGTATTGAAGCCCGCTTTAATTAACTTGAGTTGAATATTAACAATAAATATATTTAAGTGAGTCCAGTATTGAAAGCGTTGAATTTCGAATCTTGGTTTACCCCGTTATAATTGAAGTGTTATTTTTTGTGAACTGAAATGTGCACCAAGAAAACCACTTATTCCGGTTGCTATTCTTATGCTCAGAAATTACTTGATTATTCCAAATTAGCCAAACACGTATGAGTTATTCATGACAATTCTGTCATTCTTGGCAATTTTGTTATTGAGAAATAAAAATATATCCTTACGCAAATGAGTAGCAGTTTTCACTATGTTGAGAAAAACACCCGAGAGAAAATTGACGTTTTTTCCCTTGATGTCAACAAAATTCCCGGTAACAAACAAGCTTAGCAATTAAGGACGAAGAATAACATTTGAAGATACTGTATAATTTATATAACGTCTTCTGCTAGCTCCACTCTATTGCGAGGCCCAGAGTTGCTACCTCCGCCGTTGAGTTCCATTGAGGCAAGTGAGGTAGCGGCACAGAACTGTGGGTAGCGGCTTTACATAACTTCTTTTGCAGTGCGTATTCGTGATACGGGACGGAGGAGTTGGAACTTTTTTGTTGATTAAATTTACATTGATGCATCTTTAGATTACTGAACACTTAAAGTAACTATAATTTAGTATAATAATAGTAACTGTTGATAATTCTTACAGTTTTTCTACTGAAATTTGCAATTTTAATGACGCAAACTCTTTTTACATGGCTGCTTTTGACATTGAACGCCTTTTTACCAATATTCCACTCGTAGAAACTATTGATATTTGTCTTTCTAAATTATTCACAGGTGGTTCTGGTAGGATTTCGGTGCTAACGAGGTCATACGTATTTTAAGTCCCTTTCAGAATTGGCTGTTCTTAATTCCTTTTTTCTGTTTGATGGTCGTCTTTTCCGTCAGCTGGAGGGTTTGGGAATGGGGTTGCCGTTAGGGTCTACTTTTGCTAACATCTTCATGTGTAATTACGAGAAAATTTGGTTAGACGACTGTCCTGTTGATTTTAAACCAGTGTTTTATAAAAGGTACGTCGATGATACTTTTTTGCATTTCAAAGAACAAGCTCATGCATCTCAATTCCTTGATTATTTGAATTCCAAGCATTCTTCGATCAAATTTACGATGGAGGGTGAGAACAACAACAATATTCCTTTCCTTGATTGTTTGGTCAGCAGAGTGAATGGCAGATTTCAAACATCCGTTTATAGGAAAACAACGTTCTCCTGACTAGGTTTGAGTTTTTTTAGCTTTTGTACCTTCAAATTAAAATTGAATAGCATCAAGACGCTTTTAAACCGTGCCTTCTTGATTTCATCCAATTTTAATGTCATGCATTTTGAGTTTGAAACTCTGAAAAAATTTTCGTTAACAATGGATATCCAGTTACTTTATTCGAGTCCCAACTGAAGCAGTTTTTGTCCAAAAAGCTTAATAGTCATCCGACCACCGATGACCCTAATAACAAACTTTACATTTCTCTTCCATATTCCGGTGCTCAATCTGAGAAACTAGAAGAAGAGCTAAAATCTCTTGTGATTAAATATTTCGAAATTAATTTACATGTTGATTTTGTGAACAATTTTTCTATTAAAAAATTTTTCTGTTTCAAGGAGAAACTTCCCTTTGCGATGCTATCCTCAGTTATTTATGAATATTGTTGTGCACAGTGTGCATCCAGGTACGTCGGTTGCACCGGTTGTATCCTGGGACAGAGGATCGCTGAGCTTAGGGGAGTCAGCTACTGCACAGGATCAAGGCTAGGACAACCACCCCATTCTGCAATCCGTGTTCACGCAGAGAACTGCGATTCAATAGTCTCCAACAAAAATTTTTCATTCGTTAGGGCCAGGGTCAAATTTCACTGATGTACGTATTTTAGAGTCTCTGCATATTTTAAAGGGTAGACCAGCACTAAATGACATGTCTAGTTCCGTCCCACTGTGCATTTCTATCTAATTTATTATAGTCTCATGAACCGTTGGTTTCTATAACTAATCAATTTACTTTCATGTGTGTTTTTCCAGCTGATGATGAGATTTATCCCGAAACGTTCAAAATGTTTAAAATTTTATTCTTCGCTTTAAAATTTTTAACGAATTTGCGTTATCGCCAAGTAAAAGAAGTGCTCCATATAAATAATTTTATTAATATTATTATCTACCTTCAGAGATGCTGAAGACATTTTTAGCTCAGTGTCTGGCCGGTGATATGTTGGAAAAATCATTAGTTTTACACATGTTCTTTCAAGGCCTTCGCTTAAGATTGGCTTTCATTCCAGCCTATCTTTACCCAGTTTAGTAAGTACTGAAATTTAAAAAAACATGACAAGTCACTGTTTGGTTAAACTTTAATTCAAATTTCTCGCCGTCTTTCAGCTAAATATATTATTTTCGCAGTATTGCAGCCACATTATAAAGACTTTGTGTAAGAACAGAAAATTGGATATGCTTCAACTTGAGCGTGATGATTAAAACCACAATATCAAAAAATAACAATGAATAGCCGTAAAAAATTTTTATTTGAAATATCATCGAACATGCTATCCAAGAAATTACTTGCTACAAAGTACTCTACGTAAAGGAAACTAGGTCATCTATTTTATTTCAAAAACTTTATTCGACCTAAGTTGTGGATCTATGTGAAGAACACTAAGTTATCTAATTTGCATCAAGAATTTAATTCGACCTAAGTTGTAAATAAAGTTTCGATCTCACCTGTCAGGGAGCCAGCAAACTGAAAGGTATAACCAAATACTCGAGTTCCCGTCGACCTTTGTGGGTGAAAAATCTTGTAGAATTTGTAATGACGTCGGTGAAGCTCAGCAGCTGATATGATATTTTCATAAACACGAGGGTTTTTGACGAGCAAGTGTCCAGCGTTTCTATAGTTACGAGCGGGAAAACATCACAAACGAATTATGGGAAAAACAAGCTTTGTTATAGACACTTTCTGAAAAATAACTCTTGTCTTCTTTCCACGTATTTATTCAGAAACGCAGAAATCATATTCAGTAACGGGAACATACTCGATACAGGCAAGTGTCTGAGATTGTCTATTAAATACAAGCAAACAACATTCAAAAAACCTTTTCCTGTCACACAATCAGTAGAATTGAATAAAAAATATTCCTGCAACGTTGAACCACACTGATCCAGAAACTGTGTCCATCAACAGAAAAGGTGTATTAAAAATTCCGGAGCTCATCTGAAGAGAATATTACTCATCCGGGAAATAGCGCTGACCGACCACTTTTTGAGCGGTGTGATATGTGTGGACACAAAGTCCTCTATTAATCTGCGGGCATGTTTACAATGTAAGCATCAGGATCACGGGCGAGTCGAGTTTCCAACGTCCTGTTATTTTTACGGGAGGCTTAAAAATTTGTAGCCCGAAGCTGATTACATGATGATTGATATTGTCCTGCTTCGAACTTTGTTTATTTAGCGCTAGTTTAGATGCACATTCAATTTTTTCGTTGATCGTGTTTTTATTTTTGAAAACTGAGGAGAAAATGAAGGAAGTACATCACCAAATATTAACTGTGAGCAGAGGTAACTCAACCCTATTGTAAATAGCGTTGCAATCGCAGCGTGTTTGATTATTCTTCGTGTATAAAAAAGGATGTTCTTCATAAAAAAATGTAAGCAATCTTTTTGTTCAATTATAACTTAGGGGTTAAAAAGTTAAGCAATTGGACACTCGTTTGTTATTCTTGAGGTGAAATAAGATTCACAAGTAGCAGAATCACAGTTTTCAGAATCACTATTCTTTGTGAATTCAGCAGACATAAAATGTCTGCTCCCTGCAACATTTAGCGCATAAAATTTCACAGAAATAACTGAGACGACTAGAAAAAGAATAGTTCAATTGTGATGCAAATAATTTACGATAATGAGCACACGCGTTGAAAATTAGTTTTCTGGGTCAGTGGGTCGACAAATTAGTTTTCAGTGTCTGTGGATCAGCAGTTTCGGAGAGATGTTCTTTTTGGAAATGTTTAGTACGATTGAGGTTTGTCGAGTTAAAAAAATAGCAGCATTTAGGATCACAAGATCGCTATATGGCTAATTTTGATAGGTAAAATGGCAGGAAGATTCACGCATTAAGACCTCCCTTTTTCATTTGAAGTTATTATTTCAATGAAATTAAATCTAGTAAATAAACAGCCCGATAATCGATCAAATTGAAATCCTTGTTTTATTCTAGTAATTAATGCATTGATCGAGGTGAAAGTTACGTGATTCTTAGTAATTTAAATTAATCCATCTTCTTCAACTTCATTTTTCTTTAACTTCTTGAAGCTTACAACTGGTATGAAGGTCTTCAAATTGAATGAAACTGTTTTCTTTGACGCAAAAGCGTTCACAAATGCCATCATGTTCTCTTAACTTGTAAGTAATTACCCTGTAGTGCTAAACAACACCCGAATTATCATTTCTTATTAATAATACCTCAAAGATTTTTGTTTTTTTCATCTCAAGTTGTCAGTGTGTGAAAAAAGATCAGTGTGTGAGCAAACAAAAACAGCATGTGAACAATCAAAAATGATCAGTTTTCGAGCAAATGAAATGGTCAGTATGTGAGAAAACAAAAATGGTGAGAATGAGAGCAATCAAAACTGGTCAGCCTGTGAGCAATCAAAAATGGTCAGAATGTGAGCAAACAAGAAATGAACTTAAATCAAAGATGATGAGATGACCATTAGGACATCGCTAAAAACTTCGTTCATCAAAATGACCTATACATGGTCACTGACCGATGACACCCGAGAGCAAGAGATGAAAGGAAAGTTTGTTTCAAAAAGTAGAGACGGTTCCCGAAAAAAAGCTCATCCAATTTAGAATCACAAAACGATTGTTCATTTTTCAAGGTATTTTGCATATTGTTGCTCAAAAATCAAATCCTTTTTTGTCGTTGGCGAGTTTGGATTAATGATGAAAGTGCATCGAAAAAGACACTAAGTACTCTGTTTTGTTACTGCTGAAAGTATTCTCAAATGATTTCGCTGGAGTTTCCAATTGATTAGGAGGGGATATACCACCCTGTATTTTACCAAATATACCGAATTTTTCAAATTTCACTGTTCACGTTTCTATTGCATCTAGAGGAACGAAAATGAATACAGATGTGTAAAATTGAATTCTTAGCACATTTTCTCCCATAAAAATTTAGATTATCGCAATGGAAAAAAGTCATTGTGTGAACATAAGAAAAATATAGCTTCTACGTAAAAAATTGAAGAGTGGGAAAAGTTTTGCGCATGTATATATATTTTTTCTTATGTTCGCACAATGAATTTTTTCTATTACAAAAATCAAAAATTTTTATAGGAGAAAATGTGGTCAGAATTCCATTTTCTATATCTGTATTCATTTTTGTTCCTCTAGATGCAATAGAAACGTGAACATTGAAATTTGAAAAATTCGGTATATTAGGTAAAGTACAGGGTAGTAGATCCCCTTAAGGTAAGTGCTAACTTCCCAATTATTCTGTAGGTACTTTTTGAACTTACTGCTTGTTTCTTTTATCAGCGTCTCACGATATAAGAATCGGCCCCGAACAGAGAGGGAATGTATTACTTCTATACTTGCTCAAATAATTGTCCTATCGGGAACTGGATGATAATTCTATAGGAGCAAGGCTTTCATAATTCTTATGTAGAAAATGTGCTTTTAGTACTTGGGGTCTGATTGCACTATAAAAGCTATAAAATCTTTGTTGCTCCTTCTCAAATCATGTAGAACGATTGTGTTAGTTTTTGTAAGTTCGGCCGCTGAAAAGGAAAATTATCTCGATATTATTTCTTCACTTGTTTTATGTGCATGACATTAGAGCTGTAACTATTGAAAAAGAGGAAGGAAAAAACCGTCTCTTCTAGGAGGCTGTGAATGCAATATCTTATTCAAATGAGACTTAGTTGGCTGTTTAGAATTTCTTTTCTCAATTTGTTGTTACTGTATACTTTAAAGTTGAAGTTTGAGGTTGAAACCTCGTAAATGGAACTTGGTTCAATGACATCAAACGTGGAGTTCTTGTAGCGCGATAGGGAGAATTTTTATCGATATTTCGCGTGCACTTCTTCACCTAATGACAAAAGGAGCAATAAATTCAACGCGCCGACAGAAGAAAATTTCCCTGCCGACGCAATACGTCGCTACGGCCAGCAGAAGCAAAAGTATTTGACGTTTTGCTGACGCTAGCGCTCTTTTCTGAACCGCCGCCGGCGAATCTATTGGTGGGATCCCGTAGATTAATGTCGTCAGAAATTAGGGCGAAAGCTCGCCTAATTCGGAATTCGACTTTCAAATTAAAGGATTGCTGAGGCAACTCAAAATGTTAACGAAGCCGAGGCAGATTCTGGCAAAGTAAGACGAGGGGGCTTGTGCTGCGAGGCTTTTTGTGTATTTTCTCGGCTTGGAATGTGATATTAAACGCGATCTTGGGCACAGTCTTAGACGTGGTCTCAGGCGGGACTTTGACCGTGATATTAAGAGCAATATTGAACCTAATCTTGAACTTGGTCTTGAGAAAATTTTGAACGTGAACTTGAACGAAGTCGCGAACGTAGTTTTGTGCCTAATCTTTGACAAGACCTTGATCGTGGTCTTGAACGCTATATTGAACATAATCTTGAGCCTGATATTGAATGAACTCTTGAGCTTGGTAATACTGAATGTGATCTTGAGCGTGATATAGAAGGTGATCATGCATGGCTATCAAAATGATCTTGATTAGGAAATGGAAAAGATCTGAATAAGATCCTGTAACGAATTGGAACTTTTTGGCTGTAACCATTTTGAACGAGATATCCAGGAGAAGTTTGGAGGAGACCTTGAGTGGGATTTTGAAAGGGATATTGCGTGTGTTGAATGGAGCGTAACCTTCGGTTGAGAGTGATCTTGGTTCAGATGCACAGTGATAAAATAGAAAGTAACCTAAGGTTTGAAAACAACAGTGGAAGGAATTTTGAATGAAATCTCACACGACATCGACTTAGAAATTAATTCTGGAAGTGTTCTATTCGATTTAGTTTTAAGAAAAGCTTCAATATGTATTCTTTCACGTGGTATTACTGTGTATTAAACCGCAAAGAAAATGAACTGGAGCGCCTGCAAAGGTAACAAAGAAAATGTGAACAACCCAATGAAATATAAACGGAACTAATCAAAACGTTTTTAGCTGAGATATTGTGTATAAAATAAATTTAATAATTGTAAGGTGAAAATTGTTTCAGGTAGTATATGGTAAATCAGATTTGTTAACGATTCGAAAATGTGTAGTATTTCACAATTGGTACAATTTTTACGGCATACATGAGAACCAGAAACAAGAGAATAGGTAGCAGAAGCCAGAGGAAAAGTTACAGAAGTCAGAGAGTAGGCACCAGCCGCCAGGGAGTATGTACCAGCAGTCGAAGAATAAGTATCAGGAGCCAGAGAGTAGGTACCAGAAGCCAGAGAGTAGGTACCAGAAGCTAGAGAGTAGGTACCAGAAGCTGGAGAGTAGGCACCAGAAGCCAGAGAGTAGGTACCAGAAGCCAGAGAGTAAGTACCAGAAGCCAGAGAGTAGGTACCAGAAGCCAGAGAGTAGGTATCAGAAGCTAGAGAGTAGGTACCAGAAGCCAGAGAGTAGGTACCAGAAGCCAGAGAGTAGGTACCAGAAGCCAGAGAGTAGGTATCAGTAGCCAGAGAGTAGGTACCAGAAACCAGAGAGTAGGTACCAGAAGCCAGAGAATAGGTATCAGTAGCCAGAGAGTAGGTACCAGAAGCCAGGGAATAGGTACCAGAAGCCAGAGAGTAGGTATCAGTAGCCAGAGAGTAGGTACCAGAAACTAGAAAGTAGGTATCAGTAGCCAGAGAGTAGGTACCAGAAGCCAGAGAGTAGGTATCAGTAGCCAGAGAGTAGGTATCAGTAGCCAGAGAGTAGGTACCAGAAGCCAGAGATTAGGTACCAGAAGCCAGAAAGTAGGTACCAGAAGCCAGAGATTAGGTACCAGAAGCCAGAAAGTAGGTACTAGAAGCCAGAAAGTAGGTACTAGAAGCCAGAAAGTAGGTACCAGAAGCCAGAGAGTAGGTACCAGAAGCCAGAAAGTAGGTACCAGAAGCCAGAGAGTAGGTACCAGAAGCGAGAAAGTAGGTACCAGAAGCCAGAAAGTAGGTACCAGAAGCCAGAAAGTAGGTACCAGAAGCCAGAAAGTAGGTACCATAAGCCAGAGAGTAGGTACCAGAAGCCAGAGAGTAGGTTCCAAATTTCATTCGCAAAATGCTGCCTGACACAAGAGGCTGAATACCAGGTACCAGGAAACAAGTGCACGATATAAAAACCACGAACAGCTACTACATAGATACGGAAAACGATAAAAATCCAGAGGCAATACTTTACACCAGTCACCAGATATCAGGTGCTAGAAACTAGCACTTAGTTACTACGTACCAGTGGACAAATACTGGATACCAAGACTCGATTACTAATTACTAGCTGCCACATAGTCTACACAAGTATTTATAATTACTAAAGACCAGCTGGCACGTATCTTACACCTGGACTCGATTACTAAATACCGTAGGGGAAATACAAAACACCAGCACCAACGAACTGTACTAAATACCATAGGGGAAATACTCGACGCCATTCCTCAATTATTAAAAATCAGCTGACACACATTCTACTCCAGGACTCACTTTACTAAATTCCATAGGGTCAATTTACTAAAAACCATAGGAAAAAATGAAAAAACAGCACTCAATTACTAAATTCTATTTGGGAAATACGAAATCCCAAGACCCACTGTACTAAATACCATAGGAGAAATGTGAAATAACAAAACTTACTTTACCAAAAATATAAGAAAAATACGAAATACCAGGACCCACTTCACTAAATACCCTAGGGTAAATACGAAACTCTAGTAACTATATAAATGATTCCATATGGGAAATACGAAATACCAGGACTCATTTCACTAAATCCCACAGGGGAGTGAGAAACACGAGCAACCACCCAAACGCCTGCACATGCAGCCACAACAAGCAGCCATGACAGAACACGCTCAGCTCACAGCCTCACCTCACACCACCGCCGGCACCGCAGCTGGGAGCGACTTTTCTCTCCTCGGACCGTATTTCATGTAATTTTCTGGCCGATTAATTTGGCACCATTTCCGCTTCCTAATGGCGGACGTGGGGCTTTTTTTTTCGTTTTGTCGTCTGGAAAACGACTGGGAGAACACATAACTGGAGTTCGTAAACTGACACAAGGAAACTGGGAGGGGAACGGTGGGTAAAAGAGCCGTAGAGAGAGAAAAAGCGAATGTGGTAACTTTGGTCAGGTCTTCAAGTATAACAAAGTCAGGAGACTGTGGCTCCCAACAACTTCCCTCCGTTTATTTGATGACAGTCAAAGGTAATGTTTAATAATTGTGTAAGGTGATTTGCACTAGTAATAGGAGTTTGGTATTTGATAACATTATGACGGAGTAATTAACTGTTTAAGGAATTACTTATGAACTATCGAAATTGTTATTTAGAAATTACTTGAAAACCCCTAGGTGTTTTTGAAGAAATGTCTATGGTATTGTTTAACAGTAGTAAGCCGTATATTTAGTGATGTGTAACAGAGGCTTATCTGAATTGTTATTTAATTAATAAGCGTTTGAGATATTATTTCATAATAATTTGTCACGTTATTTTTTTTAGAAGTCTGAGGTATTAATTGATAACAATTAAAGTTGCTATTTAATAACAGTCTATGATATTATTTTCATGTCTGAACTTGATGTTGTGCAACTGCTCTTGCATGATGCACTAAGTCAGGCAAATCGGTGGTGCTATGCTCAAGTATTTGCGGTTAAAAGTTAAAGTATAATTTAATCCACCGTACTGCATGATAAAGAATGACATAAGATTGTCTTTAAATTTATTCGCGAATGTGTTCAAAAATAACGAAGTAGGATGATGAAATTATTTATTCTATGATAATTACACTAGTACTAGTACTACACGTACTGCAGATAACTGGAAACTATAGGTCGATATTTCCCATGAAGTTTGGAGAGCATAAAAACCGCGAAATGATAAAATTACGAAATACCGAAGTATGATAATTGCACTAGTAATAACTGGAAACCATGCTTCAATATTTCATATGAAGTTTGGAGAGGATAAAAACCGTGAAATCTGGCCCACAACGAGACGATACGAACGCACACACGATCAAACGCCGTCCGTGAAAGAGGAGCTAAATTTTTCGAAAGTGAATATTCGGCGCCTGAAAGTGACGAAGAAAACGAACGTGAAACGAACTTTGAAGCTGCAGGGCACCGTTTTGTAAAATGCAAATTTACGAAACATCCTGCAGCGAACTGCAATGTAACAAAACGCAATACAACAGAGTGCCAGGCAACTGCACATCATATGGCAACCCTGTCATAAGCTTCTGGCTACAACGGCACCGAACGTTATGGCTTGGTGCCAACGTTGGCAGAAATGTCTGATTGGGGAAATGATCGATAACAAAACGCCCTGTTACAGATTGCTTCGTAACAAAACACCATGTAACAGAATGCTTTGTAACAAAACGCCATGTTACAGATTGTTCCGTTTCAAAACCTCGCGCAGAAGAATAGATTGTAGTGAAACGCCATGTACACATACATCACACATCAAATAGCGTATAACGTTGCGCAATTCTGAATCGCACTGCCAGCGTTGGCCAAAACGAGCTTTTTAAATTCGTTTGAAGGACAATTTGGCTAAGATGAGTTTCACAGCATCTCTCTGTACCCTAGTTTTTATGCAAAACATAACTTGCGTACGCGCTGGCAAGAGATCAAGAATAAATGGAGATGAAAACATTGCTGCTCGAAGCAACAACTGATGTGAGAAAATTTCCTTGGATATCAATAATATTTTTGAGGAATACAATGTTTGAAATAGCCAGCGAAAACTGACGCTTTGTGAAGGTGGCAGTGTAGCATTAGTTCCAGTAGAACTAAGTGACGTGTTCCTCTATTTTGTATATGTATGCATAATTTAGTATAAATAAAAAGCAACGGAGGCAGCAACGGAGGAGGCAGCAACGGAGGAGGCAGCAACGGAGGAGGCAGCAACGGAGGAGGCAGCAACGGAGGAGGCAGCAACGGAAGCAGCAACGGAAGCAGCAACGGAGGCAGCAGCGGAGGCAGCAACGGAAGCAGCAGAGGGGGCAGCAACGTAGGCAGCAACGGAGGCCGCAGCAGCGG